>JAPYYJ010002120.1:0-13269 GCA_028533885.1 Nasua narica | reverse complement strand
CATACAGGAAGTCAGCCCTGCTTTTATGTTCTCCAGACTTCACTCCTTAGTATAAATTCCATTTTCATTTTCACCCCCAAAAGACTTATGAAGTAAAATCTGGAACAAAAAAGGGAAGCATTACCGCAGTTATGCCACAAAATAATTCCATAAAATACCCGTGCTACCCCAAGCAATATGCAGATTCAATGCAATCCCTGTCAAAATACCAATGACGTTTTTCACAAACATAGAACACACAGTTCTAAAATGTGTACAGAATCTAAAAAGACTCTAAATAGCCAAAACGACTTTGAGAAAGAAGAACAAAGCTGGAGGTATCATGGTGTCTGATTTCAAACTGTATTACAAAACTATAGTAATTAAAACGGTATGGTATTGGCATGAAAAAGGATGTATAGATCAATGAAAGAAATAGAGAGCCTAGAAATAAATCCATATATTTGTAGTCAATAAATTTATGACAAAGGAGCCAAAAATATGCAATGGAGACAGACAGTCTTTTCAATCAATGTTGTTGGGAAACTTGGACAGCAACATGCGAAAGAGTAAAACTAGACCGCTATCTTATACCATACACAAAAATTAACTCAAAATGGATTAAAGACTTGAGGCTAAGACATGAAACCATAAAACTCCTAGAAAAAAAGACAGGTGATAAGCTTCTGGACACAGGTCTTGGCAATGATTTTTTTTTTTTTAATCTGACACCAAAAGCAAAACAGCAGAAGCAAAAATAAATAAGACTACCTCAAACAAAAAAGCTTCTGCACTGCAAAGGAAACCATCAACAAAATTAAAAGGAACCTACTAAATGGGAGAAAAGATTTGCAAATCATATATATGTGACAAGGGGCCAATATCCAAAACACATAAAGAACTCATACAACTCAACAGCAAAAAAACAAATATTCTGATTTTAAAAATAGGTAGAAGATCTGAATAGACAGTTTTTCAGAGAAGGAATATACAAGGCCAACAGGTACATGAAGAGACGGTCTGCATCACTAATCATCAGGGAAATGCACACCAAAACCACAATGAGATAGTACCTTAGACCTTGTAGAATGGCCATTATCAAAAGGACTAGAAATAACAAGTGTTAGCAAAGATGTGGAGAAAAGGGACCCATTATGTGCTGTTGGTAGGAATGCAAACTGATGCAGCAACGGTGGAAGACATTATGGAGGTTCCTCAAAAAATTAAAAATAGAGCCACCTTATGACCCACCAATTCCAATTCTGCATGTCTATCCAAAGTAAATAGAAACATTAATTTGAAAAGACATATGTACCTGCATGTTCACTGCAGCTGTACTGTTTGGGAGAGTTCTTAGCAATTTATTTATTCATCATTTTATTTTATCTTAAGCACTTTATATTTAACTCTTTTAGTCCTCAAAACATCCTATTATTGTCACCATTTTACAAATGCAAAAACCGAAGCAAGAACAGAGAAGTAAGATTTCCCAAGGTTAACGGTAATATAAGCCAAGGTTGTCTGACTACAGAGTCCTTGGTCTTAACCACTCTCTTAGCATAGGTCAGTTTATCAGGGCCAATAGTGGAAAGAGAGGAGGAGAACAGGGAAGAAAATCAATTAATCAATCAATCCATCCATCCATCCATCCAGGTAAATGAGATTCAGAGTTATCTTTTAAATGGATAACTATTCACATGAAACATCCTTCACATGGGAGATTATTTTCCCTCGTTGTTCTTTGTATTATTGTCTTGAATTTCCTCTAATTTTTAGTAGTATTCGACTAGTCATGATACTCATTCTATCAATATTGCTTAGCTGACTCAAGGAGAGTTGTCATATTTGTTGTTTGGAGTTTGACAACTATTAATGCATTTTTCCTTGAACAAAAATGGTGTTTGGTATTTTCAACCTTATGAAATTAGAAAATATGTCCTAAGGGCCAGAATAGCAACTCTGAGCTTATAAGAAGCCAAATTTAAGACAGAGTAAAAATACTAAAGTTGTCTTTTTCTCATCTTTTCTAGAAAATATCACATCTCATTCAAGTTCCTAATTTTAGGTACTTTTAAAAATAAAAATAATAGAAACTTCATAGGTCTTTTAAAAGGTTTGTACTGTTGGGGCGCCTGCGTGGCTCAGTAGGTTAAGCTTCTGCCTTCGGCTCAGGTCATGATCTCAGGGTCCTGGGATCAAGCCCTACATCGGGCTCCCTGCTCAGCAGAGAGTCTGCTTCTCCCTCTCCTTGTGCCCTCCTCCCTGCTTGTGCTCTCTCTCCCATTTTCTGTCTCAAAAAAAAAAAAAAAAAAAAATTGTACTGTTAAAGCACTTAAACATTCCTGTCCCATCAAAGTCAGGATTTAAGAGGGCTTAGAGATTCAAGAACAGCTGAGAAATAATTTTGTTCCCTTTCTTTGTTGGTTATACTGATAACTGAGAAACAGATCAGACCATCTTCCTCCTCTTTGTGTCACTTATGCTACAGTAACATGGCGGGAGGGGTGGAGCAAGTAGGTCACAGGAGAACTAAAAAGATAATGAGCCTGAGCAGACCTTCATTAGATCAACACCCCTTCTAGATTCAAGTTTTATTTTGGGGATAAGTAGAGATAACAAAGCCAGTGGTGGAGCAATGGGCACATTTTTCTTTTGGGCAATCCTTCTTAATTCCTTCTTCCCCACAAGCTTTGCAAGGCCAAGAAGAGTTGCAAGGTTATATGTATACAAAGAGACAAGACCTATTCTCTCAGTCCTTCCTGTGTTTGTGCATCTCTAGGCCCCCGCCTTCAGACTTTAGGTTATTTATTTCCAGCCCCTTGAAGTCAGGGAATTTTACATGAATTTATCAAGAGTCTCTCAAGCTTCCATATACTGATCTCTACAATCCATCAGGACCCTACAGCTTCCACAGACAGATGACCTACTTTCAGCTTATCATGCCCTTCTGCCTTCTGAAAAAACCGGCCCTGAGATGCAGCAAGAGCTTGAGATCATGCAGGAGAATGATGTACCGGAGACCAGCAGTGCCCCGGCCGTGTGTGGCCAGGACGACACCTGTGACACTCACCCAGCAGCACAGGCTCAAGTGCATCTCTGTTCTTGGCCTCCTGGAGCCTGGCTTATTTCTCCTATTTGTTCTTTAACCTTCCTGTCTATTTTGTGAGGTCCTTGAGATCCTTCTAGTCAGTAACTGTACTGCTTTCATTCACCAGAATTGGCTTCTTTGGGTTATCACCACAAGCCTTGACTGATGCAACTAGTCATCTAAGAAGCCGGACAGGAAAAGAAAGCCCAGTAGCTTAGAGGAGGGTTACACCCTCTGAGGGAGTTGAGGGCCTTTGTGTTGGTTCAGCCTCCCATCAGTTACCTGCTTCTCTGGCCATGAGAGAGTCCTGAGCTCTGTGTTCTGCAGCAAGCAGGCCTGTCCCGTGCGTCTGCTGGGCTCTCAGGCGTGGACCTCAGGCGAAACCATCAGGATCCAGCTGTCCTTAACTAGAGATGAGAGAGAGGGAGGGTTTAAGATGGAAGAGACTTGTCCCATCACATCCTACTGAACTTACACACACCTTTTTCCTCTCCTTGCCATGAGGGTCACTACCACACACGAGATGAATTCAGAATCAGAAAACATTATCAGTAGCTAAATTTCATTATTAATTTTTACCTTTTTACTTCAGGATAGGAACATGTAGTAGCTATGAGCAGGGGTTTTAAAGCTAGATGGCCTGCATTCCAAATCCAGCTCCACTGTTCACCCGTGTCGTGATTCTCTTTAACCGCTCTGGACCTCTACTTCCCAACCAGTGAAATGAAGATAAAAATGGTCTCCACCTCATATGGGCTGTGAGAGTTAGAAGGGATCCATGTAAAGCATTCAGAACAGTGACAGGTACATAATATGTGCTCATTAAATGGTAGCAGTAATTGTTGTTGTTGTTAGATTTTAATCTACACAGGGCTTGGTATCGAGCATTTTCCCTGTGGGGATTGGGTTAAATCTCCCTGCTACGTGAGAGGGAAAAGTATTAGAGTCTTTTAACATGGAGAGGAAATGTGTATTTCTAATGCCACAACAGGGTTTAACTTTACCCAGAAGCCCCGCGTAGAACATGACTGACTGTTTTGGGAAGTGGTGTGCGTAATTATAACTCAGTCTCATTAGCAGTATGAAGGGAGGTCTCTGTTTCATTGGCCTCGCTAGGCATTTTACATGGCTGCCGGCTGCCTCTTTGTTCCGACTGCAGTGTAATCTGCCATTTTGGAACCAAACAGAGATTGCCGACGTAGTCAAATAGATATACCTCTTTGTTCTTACCAGACTTTAGTGCATTTTGGTACAGGCAAGAGCGGTTGCAGCAATATGGGATTTCTTTTTCCTCTCTTTCTTTCTTTCTTTTTTTTTTTTTTTTTGAGATATGTGATTTCTGAGAGTGAAGTGGATAGTTTCTAGAATTGCTGGCTTGGGAACTGAAATCTGCTGAGTAATCACATGACCTCAGGCAGGGGAACTATTTTGACCACTGCAAAGAGAAGTGGTTTAGAGATCAAATTTTATTATAGAATGCAGTGTAGACTACCTGGTACATTTTTGCCATTTGACAAATCCTATATCACATGATGATCCCACCAGTCTGAATCTGAGGCTTTCCTCTCTGGGAAATCTGGACCTGTGGTTATAGCCCTACGGTCAGGGAAGCCTGTGACCCCGTGTGTGTCATGGGAAACATACACAGGTTTCCTGGCAGATTTCCCCTGTAAACAAAACCAGAAATCCACCAAGAGGACAAGGAAGTTAGTTAGATCCATGACCCACAGAGGGGAAGACTGAGCCTGAGATCTGTGTGTGTGACCAGGTGACATCACGCAAGTGGAAAAAAATGTCTGGCCAGGCAGGCCAGAGCTAAGGGTTTGAATCTTGGCTTCAATCTTCTCCAGCTGTATGATTCCAAGCAAATAGTTGAATATCTTTATTTTCCTCGTCTGTAAAATGGGAAGGAAAATAATAGTGTCTATCTCACAGGATAATTAAAAAAATTTAAAAAAAATACTCAAATTACCCTGCTATCCTCAGAGGTGGGGATCATTTAGGCATAATCATGTAACATAAGTATATATAATGTTATGACAATTTATTTAGCTTTAGATTGTGAAGTTAAGCATTTGGGGAGAATGAGAAAGGGAAGAATATAGCAAAGAAAGGGCCACAGGGGATCATGTGGAAGGGTTTGCCATGGCAACCTATGTAGATAGCTTCTTAAAGAAGTCAGGCTCAATGCGGAGCTGAGAATGGAGCAGTAACCACAGGGCATATGGGATAAGGGAAGACTTCGAGGAGACACAAGAACATGTTTGTATGAATTAGTTAATATAGGTAAAGTGCTTAGAACAATGCCTCACACAGAGTAACTCTATACCATGTTATCTATAATTATCAGTATTTGCTATTATTATTATTATTAATGTTGAAATGCTTTGCTGTGTGTAAAGAAATATATAAACTGAAGGCATGGTGCCGGATTGATCCATTTATCAGTTTGTTAAGGTTACCGTGACAAAGTGCCACAGACTGAGTGGCTTATATGACAGAATTCCTTTCCTTATAGTTCTGGAGGATAGAAGTGTGAGGTCACAGTGTTGGCAGGATTGACTTCTGAGCCCTCTCTTTTTGGTTTGTATATGGCTATCCTCCCCATGTACTTTCGTGCGGTCTTTCCTCTGTATCTGTGTCCTAATCTCTTCTTATAAGGACACCAGTAAAACTGGATTGAGCCCACCCTCATGACCTCATTTAACCTTAATTATTTCCAAGAAGACCCTCTCTCCAAATAATGGCACATTCTGAGGTACTGGGGCTTCAGATTTCAACCTATACATTTTGGAAGGGAGACACACACAGTTCAGTCCATTATAACTGGTTGTCAGTTCAGTGAAGCCAGAACTTGGTTCCCCTTATCTAAATGGTTCATGGTTAAAATTGGTCAAAAGAGAAACTTGCACAGAAGAGAAGGAGTAGTCACAGCTCTCTGGAGGTCATGGTACTTGGTAGAAGTGAGAGACAGCTACAGAGATGCCAGTGAGATCCAGCTTATCCTAGCTCTCCTCTGCTCCCCAGCTCTTCTTCCAGTGGGTACCCTACTGGCCGACAAGGGCTCCAAGTCGTCACCACATATGAGGCTGAAGACCCTCAGACTTCTCCCATCCCCTTCATGATTTCACTTTAGTGATTAGACTTGCTTGGCTTCTACTTTTGACTAGCTGCTGAATCCTCTGGTGTCCTACTTCTGCTGGCTTCTCAGTTAAGTAAAGTCTAGTTACAAAGTAAATCTCTTATTCTATAACTTACATGACTGAACCCTGAGTAAAATGGGAATAATAATAATTATAACCATTAGTGCTATTATTATTGACATGCTGTCACTGCACCCGAAAGTAGACTATACCTCACTCATAAGCATATAGTTGAAGTTCCAATTACCTCAAGCTTGAGCTTGTTCAAAAGCCCTCTGAAATATTCTTACCACTTCCATCTTTCCTGGCTCCAATATGTCCCACAAAAGGCCGCCAGATAAAATGTCTTGAGCCATATTTTTTAACGTAGGCTCTACATCCAATGTGGGGCTTGAACTCACAACCCTGAGATTAAGAGCTGCCTGCCCTACCGTCCAAGCCAGCCAGGCACCCCTTGAACCGTATTTATGTCATCAGGTGATTGTCAGGTAAAGTCCCCAGATGACAGCTGAGTAGCAGGCCTAGGGAACAACAGGTTTAGATTAGAGCCAGAGGAGGAGGGTTTCCAGAAGGAGGTCTCCAGGGGAAGAAATGGAATAGATACAAAGTGTGGGAAATATTAAGAGGGTGGTTTACAATGCTTTTGGGTCACTGGGATAAAAATAGTAATGGGACATGGAAAATTAAGTAAATGTTTTAAAAAAGTAATTATTCTAGGGTATACAAAAAATCATGCAAGAAAAAAATACTCAAATTACACTGCTGTCCTCAGAGGTGGGGATCATTTAGGCATAATCATGTAACATAAGTACATATAATGTTATGACAATTTATTTAGCTTTAGATTGTGAGGTAGGCATTTGGGGAGAATGAGAAAGGGAAGAATATAGCAAAGAAGGGGCCACAGGGGATCATGTGGAAGGGTTTGTCATGGCAACCTATGTAGATAGCTTCTTAAAGAAGTCAGGCTCAATGCGGAGCTGAGAATGGAGCAGTAACCACAGGGCATATGGGATAAGGGAAGACTTCAAGGAGACACAAGAACATGTTTGTATACTTCGGGAATGATCCAAGAGAGGGAAAGCTTTTGGCAAAAGAGGAGGTAACAGAGAATATTTGAAAGGAGAACGGAGATGGATTCAGAGCCCAGATGGAGGATCTAGGCTTTTCTGGCAGCAGGGATGTGTCCTTCATTGTATCAGGTGGAAGAAAAAGCCAGAGCCAGGTGCAGGAGGGTTTGTATATGTAGGTTGAGGAGATGAGGATTTCTTCCTTCCTTTTACTTCATCTCTGCCTTCATTCCTTAGGTATGAAGTCCCAAAGCACTTTCCTGGAGCTGTCTCCTCTCCCTACCTCCTGGGGAAGTCAAAGAGGAGTAGAGAAAGCCAGTTTGAGAGGAGGAGATTTTAAATCAAGACCGAGATGAACAAACTTGTTGGAGTCACACAGCTAATTAGCGACAAATCTAGGACTAGAATCCAACTGGCTCCTAGCCTAGTACTCTTTCATGACCAAATTACCATGTAATATTGAACAGATGGGAACGATTAAGGTTTAGGACCATTATAAAGACTAACATGACCCGAGTTACATGAAATAAGGAACCAAGTAGAAATACCCTAGAGAGATTTAAGCCTCACTTAGCAGGAAGGAGTAATTTTACCCACTGGAAGCCCATGATTAGATTAGGGTGGATTGAACTGAATTGTAAACTTTTAGAAGGTTCTGCCTTCATTGTTCTCTAACCCAGCTGGGCTAGGAGAAGCCCTGGCTGCATGAAGTGGCACTTCAGGGAGAGGACTGAGATCAGTCTCAGTCCTAATATTTATCAGCTGGAACCCAAATTAACTCTTTAAACTACACAGATCCACTGGCCATCTTCGCTCTCCTCCACTCAGAAGCACTAATTAAATATGCTGAAAGTTGAAAGTGCTTAAAAATAACAAGTATTGTTTCATCTCCATATCTGTGGGGGCCTTGGTAACTTCAAATGGAAGAGGCTCTTTCTCAAAATGTTCTTTCCTTAGACCTTTCCTTCATGCCATTCATGTGGCTCTTGTTTTCTTTGCAGCAAATGTCTTTCAGTGTCCTGTATTTGAATTTGCAGCCTATTTTGGGCCATCAAATTTATTTTGATTGACATTTGGTTATCTGTCATGCAAGTATTATTCTCCCCTTGACATTATTTAATATGATGGCTGTTAATTTTGAATGCTGGCATTGGTCAGGCAGATTGACCTCACTATTACGTAACTTTGGGGAGGGAGGCAGTTTTGTTAATGCCACTTGGACAAGTCACCATCAAGTTATGCTAACTCGTTGTCCCCTTTGTAACTCAGATCCTTCTGATTCATTACTCACTGTTTATAACCAATGGAGATTTCTAAATATCCAACCAAATGTTTAATTTTTCCCCTCAGGTTGAATCCCAATGCCCCCACCTCCAGTCCAGGGCTCTTTTATTCCCCATGTTTAGGGCAGAGCTCCTGGACCTAGGGAAACATGGAAGAAGCACATGAGTTGCCAGATGGCTCCAGGCAGCAGAGGGAAAATACCCCAACTGCCAATATCCATTTCTATTAGATTAACATTCTTGGTAAATTCTCCCAATCTTACCTCAGACTGGATAAACACAGTTGAATATCAGATCTCACTCTCACCTTACAGAGAGACTCTGGAGCATCTTGGAGTAAATAACACAGTGGGCGCCATGGCCCCACTTCACCTCACCAGGAAGGGGGTGTAAGTTTTGGTGGGAGAAGTGAGAGGATTCTAAATGCAGAAGCCTTCTCTGACCACCCTGTCTAAGGAAAATACCCTCCTTTCCTTATCCTGTCATCCTATGTCACAACATCCCATGCATTTTCTTCATTGCACCTATCACGGTCATTTGTATTTCAATTTTCTTGTGTATTACCTTTCTTCTCCATTACAATAGAATATCCCTAAGGGCAGGAGCCAGGTCTGTGTTGTTCCCTATTGGATCCCCAAGTGCCAGAAACAATGCTTGGCACCGAGTTTGGTACTAGATAAATATTAATTGGAGGGATGGATGGGTAGATGAATCTACCTGATTTCTTCACCCACAGGGAACATAAGATGGGCCCCATGAGCCACCTGTGTAAGAAGAATCCCAGCTCTGTTTAACTGGGTGGGTCTCTAGTGAGATGTAGAAGGAAGGTGCTAAGGTGCTGTTTAGGTCCCATTTGAATTTGGAAGACAAGTTATAGAAGCAGGTGGGGAGTTGGGGGAGAAACCAACACTAGCAGGAATAAAGAGAACTTTGTAACCAGAAAATCACCTTTTGTCATAGATCTTGGAAAACTAAATAAAACACAAAGATGAGTTGGATAAAAGGAGGAATTAGATTGAGATTAGGGAGTATCTAACACATACAGAGGGATTAACTGGCTGACTTAAAGCAAAAAAAAAAAAGGGGGGGTGGGAATACGAGTAGATATAAAACATGTCAGGGTGGTTTACACCTCATTTCTATGCTCCTGAGGAGCATCTCCTATTGGTGTAAAGCAGGGAGAGGTGTCTGTAGGGTCCAATCTTCCACTGCCTTCCATGTATCATCCTGTCCACACCAGTAGGTTCATGCCACCCAGTTCTGAACCAGCTGCAAAGGGCTGCTTCCCAGCCTACCCATTTCATAGAAGATCCCAAGAACTATACCTCTCTTCCTCCCATCAGAAATACTGGCCTGGGTCTTACCCACTCAGGTCTTGATGATAAAGAGTTAAACTGAAAATTTCCCTCTACTGGGTCATTTCCATCAGCGGGGAGAAATGCTATAATTTTCTCATCTTAAAAATAATAATAATTTATTGACCTCACCTTCCCGTCCACCTACACCTCCATCTACTCCCCATTTTTATTCTAGTTTTTTACAGCAAAACCAATTAAATGTTTTGTCTCTACTTGTCATTTTCCATTTCTGCCCACCCCCACCTTGTCTCTTGGATTGACTCTCTCTGGCTTTTGTCTCAACCATCTCACTGAATCTGCTCTTTTCAGGGTCACCAGGAACTCTCAAGTTGTCAAAATCAGTGGTGACTTTCAGTCCTCGGTTTACGTTAGCCATCAGTAGCATTTGATAGCATGGGCTGTGCCATCCCCCTGGATACACTGTCCGCCCTGTCTTGTCTGTTCACCCGTCATTGCTTCTCGGGCTTCTCGGGCACTCTTGCCAATCTCTTCAGCAACCTGTCCTTCCAACTGTGGTGTTCCCGGACTCAGTCCTTTGTCCTGTCTTCACCTTGCTGCACTCAACTGCTTCGTGATCTCAGCCAGCCTCAGGGCTCTAATGGCCATTGTTGTGCTGAGGGACCTCTATCTCCAGACTGGATTGCCCTCCTACATTCCAGAATAAGAAATCCACCTGCGCCACTGTCCCTCAATTCAGATGTCCACAAATCCATGCTTCATCTCCCCTATCTGCTTGCTCCAGTCTTTTCCGCATCAATAATGGCAACTCCACTTTTCCACATGCTCAGTGTCATCCCTGATTGCCTTCTTTCTTTTATACCCTATATCTAAACATCCAGAAATCCTTTAGACTCTGTTTTTCAAATATACCCAAATTCAGCCATCTTCCAATACCTCCTGGTCCAAGCCACCGGTATGTCTCACGTGGATTAGACTAAGAACATTCTGATGAACTGTCTTATGCCTGTCTGTCCTTGCCCACGTAGAGTCTGTTCTCAATACAGTGGCTAGAGGAGTTCTTTTCAAAAGGAAGTCAGATGATGTTGCCCCTCTGCTCAAAACCTTCCTATGGTCTCCATCTCACCTATAATAAAAACTGTGGTCCTCACAATAACCTGCACGGCACAGCCTACACAGTCTGTCTCCATTATTTGTCTACTCCTTTCTTACTCTTTTTCTCATCATTCACTTCTCCAGCCACTCTGGTCTTCCTGTTGCTCCTCAGTCTTGCTCCCACAGCATGCTCCCACTGCCTTCCCACCTACTATTCTTCTACCTTTGTGTTTTTCCCCTGCATCTCCACGTGGCGTCCTTTCTCATCTCCTTCAGGGCTTTCCTTTTGTAAGCGAGGCCCTCTCTGAGTACTTGATTTTACATCCCAACCATCTCCCCTTCTACCACTTTCCATTCCTCTCCCCGGCTCTTTTTTTTTTTTTCTCCACAGCGCCTATTACCATCTGTTTTTATTATTTTTTGTTGTATTGTCCGTCTTCCCATGTTATTGTGCAAGCCCCATTAGGACAGGAAGTTTAATCTTTTTTATTCTTTTTGGTTTACCCCAGTGCTTAAAATAATGCCTAGCACATGTCAAGCAATCAGTGAGTATTCACTGAATCAATGAGAAAGCCATTTCTGCGCCAATGTGTTAATGATATCTAGTATCTTCATAAGGGGAAGCCTAGACTCAACTCATTCCCACAAGCACAGTTGTCTAACCCAAAAAAGTAATTCTCATGGAGGGATGGCAGACAGTCTTTGTCACATAGGTTAAGATCGTAGCATCTGACAGTCTAGTGGAAAGACACTTTGGGGTGGTTGGAGCCTTGTGGTACCCCTCAAATTACACTGCATTGTTGATTGCTGTATGAAAATGACCTAGAGGTGGTAGTAGGCCACATGCTCTGTGTGAGTCACATGAGAGAAGCAATTGTTGACTACACTGATGGATATGATTTCATGGATAGTGCGATCCCACTCTTTTCTGATTTAGTCGGCCCACAGTGGGAGTACTGTGTTCACCTTTAGGAGTACTTTTCAAGAGGAATATTTTGCAGAGAAAATCAGTCAGGATAGTGAGGTATCTAACCATGATATACGAAGAGCAAGTGAAAGGACCATGGGTGCTCAATGATTACATTATGTTTAAGGACAAAGTCTAAAAACATGGACACCTGTAACACCACTCACTCTCTCAGCCTTTGTCCATGACAGACATTATTAATCGATCATGATTCTCTTTCTCACAGCATTTTCCTAGCTCCTAGCCCTCCAGACAGCCACAATCCAATCCATTGGAGCTGGCAACTGAGACCAAACTTACTAGTTGTTCTGGCTGTAAGGGCGGTATGATTTCCCCCCAGAAGTAGTTAAAGGCCTGTGGTATGTATGAAATAACTGCCTAAACAAGTCCCATCTACTTGTAGAAGGTAAAACCAGAACTAATGAGTAAGAAAAATTCAGGATAGAGAAGAAAAATCTAATGGTTAACAAGTGTCCAAAAGTGAGATGTTAGAAGGTAGGGAGTCTGGAGGACCCCCTGCCAAGGATTAGTGGAGGAAATCTCCTTGTTAGGTGAGAGATTGGAGTGGATTGCTCTCTCTACTTCATCCGTCCCCAGAGCCAGGGAGGTAGGCTGGTAAAGAAAGTCTGCGAAGCAAAACCATTCACCTTTAAATGGCAATCATTTTACTGAGAAGGATAACAGAAAATCAGACCAAAGAAGACAGTGGGTTAAACACAAAGAGAGAAAATGATTATTTCTAAGCTGAATAGCAATAGCAACAAAAACTTTTTTTTTTTTTTTTTTAATTTTTGGACACTCTTTGCCATTTATCTCTCCTGTTCCCACATACTTTAACCCCATCTTTTTGGTCAGAAGCCAATTAACTTCTTTAAGAACAGTCACTGCCAGAAGCTTTGCTTGCTGTGTTCCAAGACTTGGAAATTCCTTCCCTAATGACATAGTAGAAACGCTGTCGCCACAGTTAAGAGCAGGCTAGAGACAATTACTATATTTAAGTCCTGCTTTGCAGGGTATCATACCCACATCTGCAAGCTATTCCCCGTGTAAAGCATTTGGGGTTATTTGCCACAGCAAACTCATTGGAAATGCCAACAACTGCGTGAGGACCTATGACTGAGACTATTCGACGTGGCTCCAGAGGACAGACACATAACTTTCTTTTCAGCAGCTCCACGCCCACCCCTGCTTCTTGGAGCCAGGCTCCTCTTATCGAGATGGGAAATCTATACTTGGGGCGGGATGAAGGGGTGGCGAGGAACAAATCCTCCAGCAGCCACCCACCCAGTGGCCTGTGAAAGGAGAGAGGCCATTCCAGAGAGTTGGTC
>JAPYYJ010000212.1:0-25000 GCA_028533885.1 Nasua narica | reverse complement strand
ATTGTCTTTACACCTGGGAAGGGGATGTGGGTACCGTGACCTGCCTCTAATCCTCCTTGGAATGGACAAGAAGCAGCTCCCAGTCAAGGCCCCGCAGGCGGATAAGTGTTCCATCTGGGAATATAACCAGGAAGAGCTAAAATAAATTTGGGGTTTGCAAACCTAAGCCTGATTATGGTGTAAAGTATCCTGGTCCTTTCTCAGGATGCCTCCTTCAGATACTACAGATGGTCACGGGCAATGCCGGAAAACGGGCTGGGTGCTGCTCCTGGCTACATGATCTCAGGCAAATTATTTCTCTGGTCTGGGACTCTCCTCTCTCGTCTGTCACATCAGGAACAGACCTGATCATCTCTAGGACAGGCTATTGCCTAGAGATCTGAACCAGGACTCCAGGATTCCCTCACGTCTTCTGTCTTTTGGTATATATACAAACTACTTTGTGGGAGACATAACATCCCTTTTCTATACCTCAGCTTACATGTCCATTAAAAAAAAAATCCATTAAAAAAAAAAGCTTAGGGGCGCCTGGGTGGCTCAGTCAATTACGCATCTGTCTTCAGCTCAGATCATGATCCCAGGGTCCTGGAATCAAGCCCCGCATTGGGCTCCTTGCTCTCGGGGAGCCTGCTTCTCCCTCTCCCTCTGCCTGCCACTCCCCCTGCTTGTGCTCTCTCTGTCAAATACAGAGATAAAATCTTTAAAAAAAAATGGACAAACCCTTTAAAAAAAATTCTAGCTTCTATATAAAATACACACCATGGATAACAGTATCCGGGCTAGTGTGCTAGGCCTTGTTCTTACTGAACCATACAGTACTACTCCTTCTCCTCCAAGGACCTGGCTGCTTGCTCACTGACAAGAATATTCCTCCCCTGGGAGCCATACCACAGAGAATCTGTGAGGAAGGGGCGGTCGAGACCGAAGGTCGCCTGCCAGGTGGGGAAGTACACATCATCGGAGGTTGGGGTGATGGTGTGAGAGACATCTGTGCCCCTAGAAATGGGGCACAGGGCTTCTCCCATCTCCAGCACCATCTCCAGGGTGGCCCTTCTCCCCACACGGGTCTTGCCCTAATGAAGATAATGGTGTCTACAGTGTGTTGAGTGCTTGCTGTACACCAGGCATTATGCTAAGTGCTGCCCATTTAATCATCATGTATTCCCATGAGGTGGAGAATTTGATCCCCATTGCAGCAATCAGAAAACTGAAGTGCGGAGAGGCTAAGTCACCCACCTAAGAAACTAGTCAGTAGGCAAATCCAAGCCAGCTCGATGATAAAGCCCTTGCTGTCATTGATTTTCCACGCCTGGCACATTGGCTCTGATAGAAAGGAAACTGGAGATTTGAAGGGCTTTTTGTGTGCGTGTATGTGGTTTTTCTGCTTACAAATGTAGTACGTGGTCATTGTAAAATAAGCTAGTTGCAGAACTAGTGTAAAAAAAGTAAAGCCCTCTAGAAGCTTCCTACCATCAGAGATAACCACCATTACAGTTAGCATACATTCCTCAGAATTCTTTTCAATGCATATACTTTAAAAAACAAAAACAAAGTGAGTGTATACCATATGCTATGTTTCATTCTTTTTTGTGTGTGTGTGTGACATGTATTAGACACTTTACATGTCAACTTATTCTCTTGAATGGGTATAATGTATTCCACGTTCCCGTGGACCATAATTCATTTAACAATGACCTTTTTAAGGTCATTTGGTTCACTGCCAGTTGCCGAGGCTGCTAGGAACATCCTTTTACCTTTATCTTTGTGCCTTTGTGTAAACATGTCTGTAGGATTTTCCAGAGGTAGAATTGCTGAAAGGGAATTTTAATGGATACGATCAAGTGGAGGGATGTAAAACACTTTCAAATGCCTGTTTGCAAAAAAAAAAAAAAAAAATGCCCGTTTGCCATTCTTAATCTTCCTGGCTAAACTTCCTGTTCGTGCCCTGTACCCAAATTTTGATCAAGGCGGAGATAAGTGAAGCTCAGAGGGGTTGGGACTGGGCTTTTCAGCATTCTGCTCACCCTGGGATCCCTGCCCCCACCCAGGCAGTTCTGCCTCTCTGACGTCTGGGAAAGGAGCATCCCCCAGAAACGGTGGGTCACAGTCACAGACCCAGTTAAACTTGGACCAGACAGCAGGTGTTCTGGACCCTTGTGATGACCTAGGACCGTGACTCACCTCGACCTGGAAGTATCAGGTCCTCCCCTAGATTTGTTCCCTCATCTGTGTAAGGAGAAGGTTGAACTCATGGAGCCCCACATCTGGTTCTCAGAGTCTGAGAGCCTAAATCCACGGATAGAGAGGGACCCCAGAGGCAGAAAGCTAGGGCAGGGGCTTTAAGCCAAGAGAGACTTACAGATGCCAGGATCGCTGCAGGTCAGGGTCCCATCCTCAGGCACCAGGTGGGCATTGTACCTCTGATTGGAAAGCACCTCTGTCATCTCCCCTGCCCGCTGCCGCTCCCCCATCTTGGTCTTCAGGAAAATCCCAAAACCAATGTCCGAACCTTCTGACGTGAACTGCCACCTGCGGGGGACACACGCCCATTTATACCTGATCGTGTCTGTGTGCGCACTCTCTTTGGGTCCTGTCCCCAGGGCTTCTCCCAGCCCCGCCCGACCACCCTGGGGCCGAAAGGCACAGGTGGCCTGTCGGGGTCCAGAACGCTACCTGAGGACACAGCCCGGGAAGAGGATCTCATACTCCACTTGGTGGGAGGAGCCACGAGAAATCTGCACGCTGTGTTCATACTGCTGTTTCACCTGATCTCGCACATAATACTTCTTGGGGATGTCGCCCCCATAGTTGATCTAGAAGCAGAGCACAGAGTGAACTGGAATGTACATTTGAGCCAGGCTTCCCTGGTGAACTCTAGCCCTTCCGCGCTCTGCAGGGGACTATGCAGCCCATACCTTGGACTTGCACTTGGGGTTTCCATCAGGATCAGTCATAGTGCCCCCATACTCTACAGGCAGCTGGTCAGGGCTGATATATTTCAGTAAAACCTCCTTCCAGTTTGCTGGCATAAGGGGAAGGAAGGAAAAAAAAAAAAAAAGGATCACCACCAGGCAGGATTGCTTCACAGCCCTGGCGGTTAACACAAAACCCGTCTGCCCCAGCACAGAAAACACAGCCATCAGGAGCCCATTATGTGCACACAGCTCTGCTGGGGGCTTTGGGAGGCAGCATCACCCGGAGGACTGCCCTTTTCCTGGACTAAGAATCAGAACCCCTGGAGTCCTGTCACCATTGGCTCTGGCCCACTGAGCAACCTTAAGTAACGTCACTTCATTCTGAGTCTGCTTCTACCTTACCCCCTTCACTCCGGGGGGGATGAAGGCAACTAACTACTTGAGAGGGTGCTGTAAACTATTAACTCCCTACACATATGAGAGTGTACGATCACTCCCAGGCAGATGGTACAAATATCTGGTGTGCAATCAGAGGGAACAAAGAAAAGAGGGAAGGGCATCCTACGCAGAGGGAACAGCATGTGCAGCAAGCAGGAGGGCCTGGATCAACCTGATCTTTCCCGCTGACACTGAATTCCAGGAGGATCCAACCACGTGTCTCATCCCCTGCTTTCACCTACCCGTAATCGTGCTCAGTCGTGACTTACCGACTGCACCACGGTCGAGTGGCCCCTTAAACGGGGCTCCCTTGGCTTTATCCCAGCCACGACTTCACTTCTGCTTTGTTTTTCAGGCTGTCTAGCTGCCGGTGACTAGGCTCTTTTTTTTTTTTTTTTTTTTTTTTTTAAATAACCAAGCCCTTTCCTGACTAGGAGTGTTTGATTCTAGTGCCACCAATGCTGAGAACTGTCTCACCACTCCAAATTCCTAAACCAGTATCAGCCAAGCATATTTTGATACTGGAAACCTTTCCGTGCCGACTCTATAGACCATAAATAGGCAGCCATGGGGTACGGACCCAGGGTCCTCGGCTGGAAGCCCACAGAGGCTGTCCAGGGTCGCCCAGCCCTCTGATTTCTAGGGTTCTGAGACCATGCAAGTCCTGCAAAACAGTGTCTGTGGTCCTGCGGGGGACATAATCTGTGCTTCCTAAGCTCCCCTGGTCAGCCCAGTGTGAAGGTCTTCCAACCTCTCTTGAAGATCTGGTATCTTCTGAGCCTGAGGCAGGTTTGGTTGAAAGGGTTTTAGGTGTGGGCGAGAGAACAGCTTGCTGCCAGGAAACCCAACCGTCTCCTGCTCACGGTGGGCGGTAGCGGCAGCAAAGCCAAAAATCATCAGAGCCTTTTGCTCAGATTTTGTATTTCTTCCCCCAGCTCAGCTGGAGAGTTGGGATAAGGCCAGGGGGGGCCCTTCCCATCTTGCAGAGAGAGTAACTGAGGCAACAGGAAGCAGAACTTGTTGTTGCCAGAGTCAGGACCAGAACCCAGAAGTTCTGAATTTTCCGGAATGCTTCACGCCACTCTCGGGGCTCACTAATGCGCATCAGGAAGATCTCCACTTTCTATGTGTCGCCTAACGGTGAACATTCAGAAACCTTCAGACTCCCTATTACCTACCCCCAAGGTCAATTCCACAGGCGGCACTAGGCCTGACACAAGCCAGTGCCAGTCTACCTTTCTGGCGTTTTCTTCCCATCAGCTCCACCTAATACTCCAGCAAAACTCAGCTCCTCTCTGTCCCTGGCTGGCTTGATTTCTGTCCATCTTCCTTGCCGGCTTCTCCTTGTGCCTTGATGTCCTCCCAGCTCCCCTGCATATCCAATCCTTGTTGAGTTTGGCCCTGCCAATCACTCCTTCTTCTCCCTGGTGGGCTCCTCTTGCCCTGCCTGCCCTTGAACTCAGTCCCCATCGTTCACTCTTCTGTGGCCAGTCTTTACTCTCAAGATTTTAACTTGAGAGCTAAATTATCAGCTACCTATAACTGATAATCCCCAAATTTCCAAGCCAGAGTCCTCTCCTCAGCTTCAGGCTCACGTATCCCCAGCCTCTGTACATCTCACAGACTCCCCAAACTCAACATCAAGGTTATGTCCCCCAGCTGAACCAATCACACCAGAGTCACTGCAACACTCAGTCCCTCACGCCTGCCACCAGAAAGTCATTCTAGATTCCTCTTCTTGCCTTCCTACACCCAGTCGATTGGGTCCTGCTGTTTTACTTCCTAAGGGAGTCCCAAATCCCTTCTCTCCTCTCTATCCCTACCGCCACGGCCCCAGCTTCGGCTTGCTACGGCTCTTACGTGGACAGCGGCCACAGCATACAAACTGATATCTGTCCTTCGTAAGCTTGCCAGTCAAATAGGTCTCTGTTTAAAGTCTGATCCTGGTCCTCCCCACAGTTCAGAACTCTTCTCTGGTTCCCAACAGCCTGTGGAGCTGTGTCGCAGCTTCTCAGCAAGGTGCCCTGGATTCTCTGTGCCTGGCTCCTGGCTGCCTCCCCAGCCGCACCTCCCCTCTCCCCACGCCCCAGCCCTGCCGTGCTCTCCCGGACTGCCTGAGCTGCGGTGCGCAAGGCCTTCGTTCAGTGCCGTTCTTTCTGCCCAGTGGCTTCCTGCCTGGCCTCATCGGGCTGCCTCTTACTCAGGCCACAGCACTAGGCAGAGGTCGGCTGAGTGTCCCTGCTCCGTGTTCCCACCCACGTCTTGACTTCCTTCTTTTATGTTTAACATAGGGTGCAGCTCCCCTTACCCAAAAGGACCAGGAGCTCCTCAGGATACGCTGACGCACCTTTGTCACCTAGTCCAGGACTGGCCAATGGTAGGTGCACACCAAAGGAAGCCGCTCCCAGGTGCCGCTCATTGGAAGCAACTTCCCTGCCGTGCGACCTCCGTGGCCCCCACTTGCTCCCGGATCCCGCTGCTACCACCAGCAGAGGAAGCCTTCGCCCTAGCCACCTCTAAAGCAATCCCCAATTTGGGCCACAGACCAACGGATGGCACTGAGAAGAGTCTGAGCTACTCACCCCCCAGGACCATGATCTTCTTGCGGGTGTCCTCACTGAGGAAGGGTTTGATGAGGTTGTAGGCCACAGGAAACAGCTTGGGGGCTGGAACAGAGACCGGGCAACGTGAGACCTGCAGCAAGGCCCACTGGGTCCCTGACAGTGTCCTCCACAGCCCCGTGTCGGGTTACAGGGTCCCCAGGGCCATGGAGCCCACACAGGCAGCCCAGAGTGGGAGGCTTGGCATGGGCACCTCTTTGACTTCTGGCTTCCCTGTCTGGACAGCGGGTCTAGCCTTCCTGTGTCACGGGTCTGCGTGGTTCCCAGGAGGCAATAAATCCTAAAAGCTTTGTGAATCATAAATCCTATGTCAGGGGCCCTCGGATCCCCTCCTCTGGCTCACCCCGTTCCACTCTCCTGAACCTGTCCCAGGAACATTTGGGGCCCCTCTTTCCCATTTGACTTCATCGCAGTTCCCAACTTACCTTTAACAACGAAAAGACGCTTCAGTGTTTCAGGGTAATTTTCCTCAAACATGCAGAGAAACTGCAGAAACAAAATCGCTGAGTCCAGCGAGACTTGCCTCCTCCAGGATAGACAGGACCTCCTAGGAGAGGGGCCCACGCTTCCCCCCCAGCCCTGCCCCTCACCTCCCCATAGGCCTCCACCGCAGGCTTCCAGAGATGCTTGAGGCCAAGCCCCTCGCAGTCATAAATCAGGGTGATGGTCTCCACCTTCTTCCCCATCTGCAGGGGACAGAGAGGCAGAAAGTCACAGCAGGTTGCTACCCTGCAAAAGCCTGACCTCCGTTCAGGGCAAGAAGCTGATTTGTTCCTGTGCCGTGTGGCGACCAGATCTGGGCAGGGATGTATCCAGTGTTTTCCAAATTGAGATAAGCACCACCCCCCCCAGGCCAGAATTATGGCCTAGGCCAGTCACTCTTCCTGCCTAGGTATCCCTGTTCTCATCCAGTAAACAACTGGGTGGATCTAGATTATATCTGAGGTCCCTTCTGTTCTGCAGTCTGACCTGGTGGCCTCCCTCTTCCTCGGGCGCAGCACCCGGTACGGCTCAGTCCGTGGGGCCCTCAGTCCGTGGGCCCACAGGTCAGGCACAGAGCCTCTCCATCCAACCTAAAGCCTGAAGGGAGCCCATCGAACAATTCTCTGCATCTGCAGCCTCTAGGTTCGAGAACGACAGTGTTTAAATGTTCCCAAATCTATGACATCATTTCGCTGATCCTTATGCAGGCTCAAGAGGAAGGCAGGAGAGAAGATCCAGCTCTCCTGTTAGCCTTTTTCTCAGAGGGAATCACCCATCCTTCTCTCTTTTTCAAATACAGAATCAGAGAAGCACAGACTCTCAACTCGTCTACACCAGCGGTACCCAGATACTTGTCCGAGGAGAGGCTGGGCCATGACAGAGACCTTACCAGTGCCCGGATGAATGAGAAATGTGATGACAGTATAGTACGTTATTTAGGAAACTACGTTTCCTCGATTTAAAGGACTGCTCTTCATTCTGAGACCATGCCACTCCTATAACTTGGGGGGGTTAATTAGGACAACACTAGCCAGTACATTTTCTTTTTAAGTCTTTAGTTGGAAAAAAAATCCAAATCTGGCAACATGGGTCCATCCCTAAAACTTGGAAATTTCACTCATCTGTGAAATCCAAACATCCAGGCCTCAGCCTGGAAGTTGTACTTAAATCCCCGTGTGATATGCCTGCTTCTGCCAGAACCCGTCCACGGTGGTGACCTCACTCTCCACCGTGCTAAGCCCACTCGCCTTTTTGGTCTGGGACGCACACTCCTGCAGGAGCCGCTCGCAGTCCCGCATCTTGGTCCTGAGCAAGTCCTGTTTGGTGGCTGAGAGGAGCAGCCCCTTGGCATCCAGAGGTCCGATGACATCGTACCAGATGGGGCAGCCGTCCAGGTCATAGCCGCACATGCCCCCTGACAGAAACTGCTGGACCACCTGGGCAAAGACACAGATGAGGCCCCCGGTCAGCAGGCCCAGGGGGTGATCAAGCCTTCCTTGTATCCCGGGGCCTTCCCATTGGTTCATCAGGCTCTCCCTCCACAGTCTTTTCCCCTGGGTGCCCATAGATACCCATTCTGGGAACCATCTGGGCTCACCTGGCTTTGTCAAACCTTTCCTCTTGAGGGTCCCAGGCCGACAGCCTCAGGACACAAACTGTGGGTGCAGCAGACCTAACTAACACAGGTTTGGGGTAAGATCATTCGTCCTCACCTCAGGAGGCTGCCAGCTCGTGATGTTGTCAATGTCCTTTTGCTTTCGGAACTCCACGTGCTGCAAACATACAGGCAGGGCTTAAAAAAAAAAAAAAAGCAGGGGTGGCAGAACCCCTTATAGGCATCTAGCAATAGGTGACACCGTGTCTCAGGTATATTGTGAGAAGGCAAGTGGCGGGACCTGAAAAGAAGGCACTCACTGCCTGTCTCAGAGATCCAGGCAGGATGGATTGTAATTCTTAGCTGGGCCAGAACCAGCTCTGTGTTTTCAGGGAAGGGAATGCGCTTTGTCCCAAAGGAATAAGGCAGCCACAGTGGCCAGCCAGTACTCAGATGGGCCACACGGGCCAGAGGCTGTGAGCGGGTGGACAAGGTGGGCAAAGGAATTCCAAGCCCCGTGCGATTCTGATGGGCGGGAACCGAGGCAACAGGGCCGTGGGGCCAAATGGAGCTCACCTTCCGGAGCATGGCCTCAGACTTCTGCAGGTCGAAGTTTCTTGCTGTAACAGGGAAATGCGATCAAGGTTAGACTAGGGGAGGGAGATTTCCCTATTCCCGTGCTGGGGCTGGCTCCTCTCCAGCTTCGCCCCCTCTGACTTCGAGATCACCCCATATGCAGAAGCTTAAGAGGAGGAGCTCCGCTGGGGGGGAGGTTCTAGAATACCACAGCCCCCAAAGAGCAGGTTAAGGATCAGGGCAGATGGGTGCAGCCTTGTAATGTTGGAGTCAAAAGAATTTTACCCTAGTGGATGCAAGAGGTGAAAGAGCTTATCTCCCCTCAGGGAAAGTGAACCCTGGACCCCCTTATCATTCAGCCTTCCCCCTTTACACAAAGTTAATCTCCTTCATTTTCTGAGAACTTGACCTACAGTTCAAAGATGAACACAGTTGCCTTGTCGTCTGTGGTGGATCTGGCGGAACATCCCAGGAGGGGAGAGGGGTTGATGAGCCTCCGGTCATCCTTGCCATAATTTCAAAGGACCCACACATACCCTAATGGGACACAGAGGGCCCTCCTCCCAGGGTTCCTGGAAAGCTTCAGAATTAAAGAGCTCACTTGGGCCAACTCTTCATTTCATTCCCCACCCCCAAGTCATCCTGCTGAAGCTTAAACACGAAGACCTCACTGCCCCTCAAAAACCACCTTCCAGATCATCGGAGTGGCCATTTGCACTCAGCGTTCGTGGTTACAGTGAGCGGAGACCCACTGCCCCGAGACGCTCCGAGAGTAGGGTCCCTTCCTCAGCCACGCGACAAGCTTTCCAATTCGGGTAAATTCCGTGCTGCCCACCTCGTGCCCTCGGCTGTCACATTGCCCCTCCACGGATCCTTCCCCTGACCGTGACTCGCAGCCTGGTTTCAAGTCTATCCACAGAACTTCCCTTTGGATGTCTCCCAGTCTGCGGGTGCCCTACTTAAAAAGTGCGCTCCACCGAACTGTGCACGGCATGAGGTGTTGCCTACCCTTCTCCAATAAAGCCTGAGAACTTTCTTGGCAACAGTCACACCCTTAACTCAGATGGAGCTTACAGTCAACTGAACCGCCCAAATCCTTTTCAGCTGCGCCGTTGCTAAGCCTCTATCCCATATGTTGTGAGGCGGTTTTCTGGATCTATCCCCCATCAGATTTCTTCTTGTGACAGCTCACTCCAGGTCATCCTGCAAAAAGTTTCTGAGATCCAGACTCTGATCAATTTTGCCAACTGCCCTATGAACTGTCCCTCCCAGCCGTATGCCCTCTGTGGATCGGACTGCCATCGAGATCTGCTGACAGTCCTGGGACCTGGGCCAGAGAGGCTGCCCTCTGGACTGTCACCGGTCCCTTAATCACTGATTGCTGGGAGTGGCCAAGCACATTCCCTGACTCGGCTATCATGAAATCCACTCCACTGTCCTGCACCAAAAGGGTGCATCAGGGGATGTGACCAATGTCATGGCTGTCATTGGTGCTGGACACACGTTTGTAGAACTGAACAACCTTTACTCTTAGGAAGTTTCTTTTGATGGCGACTCTGCACGCGCCATCATGGCAGTGAGGGGCAGCTTTTAGAGGCATATAATCCGGGTTTGCCTCTCAGGCCTTCCCCTTTCGACCAGTCTGACTGTGGACGAGATACTGCACATTGCTGACTGAATCATCTATATGATCTAGAAACACATGAAAGAAGCAAAGCAACCTACTGTCGTGATGGGGGAGCCCAGTTGGTCTGTGAAAGTGGGCGTGGTCCATAGGAACAGGAACACACAGTAAAGCGTGAGCCCCCTTCTCTCCGGACAGCTCTCCAGTTCACCCATATCTGCCAGGCTCCAACAGCCAGGGTCTTCTTTGAGGGCCCTCCCTGAGTGGTTATTTGGCCCTGGCAGTACCCGGCCCCGTGCCTCCCCATGCCTGCTGAGTCAGGCCTCTCCAGGGCTCCTGTGCCCTGGTTGGGGGCAGATCAGAGCTTGGCTTAGGTCACTGCCAGAGAGATGACCTGGGAGCAGCTGTCCTGGGTCCTGATTTGATCACTTCTGAGTCCTGGCGAAGGAGGAGACTCAGACCTGCTTTGCCCCCTCCCTGCCCGACACGCGCACAGTTTCTGTCACCTCCTGGTTTTCATCTGGCCGTTGGACCTTCCTTGCTGGGAAGCCCAGAGCTCAGCCCCAGTCAGGGGGAAGCAGTACAGACTTCTATGCCTGCTCTCAGGGCCAGGGCCAGGGGTGGCGGGGGGAGCAGAAAACGGAACCCACGTGAGGGGAAAGGGGGCCAAGAGTGAAAGCCCGAGATCACACCTAGGTTAGAGAAAGGGATTCTGTTGGCATGCACTTTGAAAATGTTTCCTTTCGAAGCAAAGGTAGAGAGGGAAAAGGTTTCCTTAAAAAAAAAAAAGGCAACAAAAACCCTAATTGAAATTCACAGTAGAGTCTGACCAGGCCTGAGCTCCTGCCCAGGAAATGTGAGGCACAAGTAAAGTACTGAGGAGACACTTCCTCTGTCTGAAGAGGCTGGGCTTGGCTTTGGGGGCCCTAGGGGGGCAGCTGTGGCTTACAGGAGAGACTGCTGGCCCAGGACTCTGAGGCCCTAGGTTTCCACCCTGATTGTGCTTCTCATTAGCTGTGTGCTTTTGGGTACATGCCTTCCCCTCTCTGAGCCTCTGCTGCTTCATCTGGCAAAACGAGGATGACAATACTCTTAGATATTCTTGCAAAGAGAAGGGTTATCCCAGGACTGGGGAGTTGGGAATGTCAAGGAAACCAACTGCCAGGAGCCCCAGCAGCCTCCCCAAAGATAAAAGGGCTGTGCTATTGTTCAGCTCTCTGAAACCACAAGTCTCTACCTACCAGCAGCGCCCGTTGGTGTCTTTGATCATCTTGCAGCTGGCCCTTTAAGGCAGCACAGCCATCCCACGCTGCCTACCCACCCGCTTCTAGCTACAGCCCTTCAGCAAATGCTGGACCAAAATATCCTCCAGCCCTGGACTGACTCCACTGCACCCCCAAACTACCCCTCCACCCAATCTGAGTGGGCTGGGGCGGGGTGGGGGGGCGGGGGGGGCGTGTCACAGCATTTTCGGGGAACTGGGTAGGTGGCACTTCCGGAGGCACACCAACCCCCCCGTGGCTTTCCTGGCTGCACCTGCCCTGGGGTGCCTACTAGCAGTTCCCCGGAGCGTGCCAGCTCCATTTCTGGGCAGAAAAGAAAACTCCTTCCCTCACCTGTCCCAGGATCCCTAGGGGATGCACGTGTGTGTCTGTGTCTATAAATAAACGGACATGATGTGTATTTTAATATTCAGGGCTATCGTTCTACAGTATAACCAAATCTCTGCCAACCTCACGTGGCGGAATTTTCCCTATTATTCCAATGTCTGGTAATAAAGTTTCTATAAAGAAAGAAAAACTGTGTCCCAGGAACCAGAGAGGGTGGTGCATGACTCGAACCAGAGGAGAGGAGAAGAGAAAAAAGAAAGGGGAGACTTCAGGAGTTGGAGCACGGGGTTGAGTTGGGACTCCGATGCGAGGAGAAAGCCGGACCCTTCATTAGCGCGGGCAGAGTTCTGTCGTGTTACATCTTGCGAAAGGCAGGGCACCCCGTCTGGTCCTATTCTACCGGACGGGAGCCTAAAGTGGATGTGCACCCTTGGCCCACATGCCACAGCCAGGCCAGGGCAGAGCTGGGACTTGAACATGGGGCTCTGCAGCCGGGTGGTGGCTCGAGGGGAGTCTTGTCAACCAAGATCAGGTTGAGTGCCCCTCACAATCCCCACCCAACACTCTGCCCCTCCTGCAAGCTGCTGAAACGGCTGGCCTGCCACCCCCAAAAGGCCCCAGAGGGGGCCAGCCTCTCCCAGGGTTCGAAACTTGACTGTCCCTTTGACTTCCCACATAGCTGGGTCTTCCTAGGCTTTTCCTCAACCCACTTCCCCAAGCCCATCAGCAGGGTGGATTTCTGGAGGGGAAAGTACACCAGGTTGGGAGTCAGCCCACCTGCTCCCGCCTTCTCTCTGCCTGTGGCTCAGCTGCTGTGTGACCTGGAGCAAGTTATTTTACCTCTCTGAGCCTCACTGTTGTTATGCCACCCACCAGGAGGGTCAAGGTTATGTAATCGCCAAGGGCCCTCTTGGTTCTAAAGGTTGAATGCTCCAGAATTCTCCAGAGGCAGGGTTTCCAGGGGGTGCCATTCTGCTGCCCAGAAAAAGCCCCTGCCCCAGCCTCCCGCAGCCCCTCTTCCCTCACCTCGGAGCCAGCGCAGGAGAAAATAGTCATCTGGATTCGGCAGGGTGGGCAGCACATCCTGGACGTTCTCCCGAAACTGTAGGGAGAGGTAGGAGGGTGAGTGGCAGGTCCCCTCCCTGACCACCCCCTGCCCAGGGTGCTCCATAGGCACTCTGCTGGACCCTGCTTCAACATGGGTCAACTCTGCAAACACTGGCTGGGCACGTGGGCTGCCCGGTGCACTCGGTTTTCTCCGTGGATAGCAAGGAGGAGGCGGGAAGGGAGTAACACATTACCCCTGCCTGGCTGTGCGCCCTTCCACACTCCAGGGTGGCAGGCGGCCATGGTGACCCCAGCTAACTGTGATAGTAGACACCTGGGGACACACCACAGTCAAACCTGTCTGTCCGCCAAGCATTCCCGGTGTGCCCAGCACTGAACTTGGCACTTATCTTATCATGCCTCACTCAGAGTCCCTGGAGGTACTACTGTCCCCATTTTACAGATGAAGAAACTAGAGCTCAGAGAGGTTAAGTAACATGCCCAAGGTTGAACAGCTAGTGATCAGCGGGGCTGGGATGCAAACTCCCCCATCTGTCCAAGGCGAGAGCAGGCGCGTTTTCTACTGTAGTCTTCTGCCCCATAGTAATGGGCTGGTAAGCAATGGGCTGGGGGAGCAGAGGGAAGAAAGAGTCTGATGGTGACAGGCCCAGAAAGACAATGGTCTCAGCTGACTTCAAAAAAACGTCTGTGTTGCGCTTGAAGGACTTCAAAGGTAGCAGGGGGAGGGAGGAGGGCAAACCAGGTGGGAGGGAACAGTTCTAACAGGAAGCCACGAAGGGGGAAAGGGCAGGGAGTGCCAAACAAGAGAGATGGACAGTGACCCCAAGGGATGGCCACATCCACCTCCGAATGCTCACTGCCCTGTAGGTGAGCACCCCCCCCTCATCCTCTCCCCATGCCTCCTGCTTCCCGCCCCTCACCTTTCTCTAGTCACTGACCTACAGGGCAGCCTCAGAGGGGACCAATGAGGACCCGCCACCTCTGCCCCTTGCCGAGGTCAGCCAGGGACACAGATCATTACACCCCATCCCCCAAACAGCTCCCAGATTCCCAGGGAAACTGCTCGTCCAGGGCCCAGGCCTGAAGCCGCCTCTCACCAAGGACCCTAACCCGCCCCTGGTTTCTAGTTTAATCACCACCGAATCCCCTCCTCTGCCTGACTTCCCCTGCAGGTCAGCAGTAAAACCTGAAACCTCCCTATCCAGCCTTCCTGGGATGGGGGGAGGCCCAGCCTGGGGCAAAGCCTTCAAGGAGTTGATGCCTCAGCCCCACTGCCATGGCAGGAGAGACATCTGTCCCCGCAGCAATGGCGAACTCTTGGCTGTGGAACCTCCAAACCTGAAGACCAGACCCCATCAATTCTGGGTCCGAGTACAGCCAACCTCCCCTCTCCTACAGGGCAACAAAGAGTAGATTCAGCTGGTGGACAGGGGGTCCAGCCTTCAAACCGTTCCCCCTCCTCTGCTCAGGGGCCCAGGCAAATCCAGGCTTACCTCCCGGCCTTCTGAATCGCCTCTGCCCAGGTCGCCAGCCAGGGAGGGGCCTGGATTGCCGGATAGGGGAGAGCTGCTCTGAGCTCAAACTAACCTCAACCCAATGAGTCACCCATAGGATCCCAGGCTTCACCCAGAAGGGTGCTCCCTTGGACATCGTGGGGTCCAACCTCTCATTTCAGTTTCATCGAGGAGCACACAGAGAAGGATGGCTTTGCCCAAGGTCGCAGAGAGACCTGGTGCCCCAGCAGGGGCTCTCCAAGCGTCCTAAGGAGCTGTCCTAAGGAGCCCTGTTCCTGGTGCCTAGTGCCCCTGCAAGAGGAAAACCTCCCGGAAATGGGAGGAAACCGGAGCCCTACCCCTGCCCCTGCCCCCAGGGCCCGGCTGCCAGTTTTGAGAATGAATATTGCCTTTGTGGCCTCGGCTGCCTCCGAGGGCTTCCAAGCAACCACTTCTTCCCAGGTGGCACCGCCAAAGGCTCGCTCGGGGCTGAGGCTCGGGTAGCCAAACTTCCCCCCGGCCTCGTCCTCGACAAGCGCAGGGAGGGCCAGGAGGGCCGCTGGGGCAAGGGGCGCGAGGCATCAGGTGCCGTCGGCCACAGCTCCCTCCTCCGCCCGCCGGTCCCGCACCCTCGCCCGCCCCCCTCCCGGCCCCTTCCCGGCTCGCTGCCGCCAGAGGGCGAGGCCGCGGCCCGGCCCGGGCGCCGGGCCGGGGGGATGGCTCACCTTGCCCAGCGCCTCCTTCTGCTTGGGGCTCAGATCGCCGACTCTGCCGCTCATCGTGGCTCCGGCTCGGGGCGCGGCGGTTGCGGCAGCTGATGGAGCACGGGCTCGTTCTCAGCCGCCGGAGTAAAGTCCCAGCCTTTTGCCCGGGCCGCGGGGCGGGCGGCCAAGCCCCGCCTCTTAAAGGATCCCGAGGGGTGGAGTGCGGAGGGATGCGCTGCGCGCGGAAACCTCTGGCGCGTCCCTCTCTGTCCTCCTGAAGGCGGAGATCCTGGCAGGACGCGAGCAGAAGTGCCCACCCAGGCCGAGGCCAGTGGACATTAGAAAGTCAGGAAATCTGGGTTGTAGTCTCAAATTTCTCTTTAGCTCTCCTTGTGACCTTGGATGAGACACCTGTGCTCCCTGGGCCTCAGTTTCCCCACCTTGAGATGCTATGAGCTCTCCCGAGATGGGATCCCATAGTGCAGAACCTCACACCCCACATGGGAGGGAGCTTGCCAGGTGCCCATAGTGCAGAACCTCACTCCCCCAAACGGGAGGGACCTTGCCAGGTGCCCCTGCCTGGTGGGGTGGGGGTGGGGGGCAAGTCCTGAAGCTTAGCATCGCCCTGCGCCCTCTGCTTCCAACCTTCCCAGCTCTCCAAGAGCTGCCCCTAAGGTGGTCACAGCCTCCAGTGGCAGGGAGGAGGGCTTTCTGTCTGGGAATCAGAAGACCTGAATCTGAAACCTACATCAGCCACTTCCCTCTGCCAGACTCCAGCCATCGACCTCACTCGTGTGAACCTGAGCTTCTGTGCTGGCTCCTTCACTCCGAAGAGGTGATGATCTGATTTCAAGCCAGCTTGAGAGGATCAAGTGAGCTACTGGAACTAAGTCGCTCAGCGCAGGGTACCTAGCCAGGGGTTCGCCTCTGTGATCCCTTCCCTAGTCCGCCCTGCGCAGCCTCCCTTTGCCGCCTGCCTGGCCAGGCTTTGGCCTCTGGGCGGGGATGTAGGGTGGACATGGAGGAAGCCACAGGAAAGCTACCGCCCAGGGAAAGCCTGCCTGCTATCCTCTTATCTGCTTTCCCTGCCCCTGCCCAGGGGCCAGAGCTGTGGGTTCCTATAACTGCAAGTCTGACTTGTGTGATGATGCCTCCGTGCCCTCTGACTGTCCTACCGGGCCTCATAGCCCCTTCCTCATCCAATGAAGCCATTTCTGCCTTTCTGAGTTCAAAAGCCTTCCCTCTCTGTCTGCCCCTCCCCCCCCCATTACATACTCTATTCCTACCTCCAAGGTAGCAGCTGTTCACATGCCCCGAGCCATTCATTCTTTCCTCCTATTGTGTGCCAGGCCCTAGGCACTGTTCTGGGGACCCTGAAATGAATCAGACACCACCTTGCCCTCCCAGAGATAAGATACGGGCACCATCATCCAGAATATAAGATGGAGATAAATGTACCAAAGAGAGGAAGTACCTGGGAGGTTAAAGGAGGAGAATTTGCTTGGGGTTATAAGAACCCTAGAAGGCTATGAGGAGGGAGTGGCATTGGAGCTGGGCCCTAATATATGGGGTGGGGAGAAAAGGGAAAGGAAATCCATTCATTCCATGCTGGCAAAGGGGCATGAGGCAAGTGTGGGTGGTTGATGAGAAGCAGAGGAAGAATAGGCAGGGAGGACCCACAGAGAAACACAGGGTGGCCCTGCTTAGCAGCATCGTCCCTGCTAGAGCTTGAGGTCCTTGAGCACAGGGCCCTGAATCCCCACAGGCCCCCGCCCCCCAGCACAGCAGCCTACACACACACAGGGACGGTTCAATAAATGTATGCTGAATGAATGAATGCAAGAAATGCTCCAACAGGCACAGAGCCAGGTGCTGGGGGAGCCCTAGGAAGGAGACACAAGCACAGATCATTCAGGTATCGGGCAGCTCACCTCACTTAACAGCCATGGAAAGACCCAGAGAGGGCATGGACCCAAATCATTAGTGGTATGACAGATGTGGAGAGTTCTGCCCAGTACCTGGTGCAGGGAAGGCTTCCACTTATAGCCTGGAATTCATACAGAGCCCAAGGAATTCATCCCAGGAGGCCAAAGGCATCCCACCTCTCACAGGTCCCTGCCAACTCTGCACTCAGGTCTCCAGGGGAGTAGAAAGCAGGATGATCCCAGACTCTCTGGGTCAGAAGGCAGAGGCAGGCTACAGAAGGCGTGCTAGAGATGCTGGGAGGACTGTGCACCTGAAATGGTCCCCACTGTGAAGGTCTGCCGCAAGGTGCAGAGAGCTGAGGGTCTCGACTGATTCAGCCCTGTTGCTGAGAGGGCTCCCAACCCCCACACCTGAGAGGAGTTTTTAGGTGTCCCTGCAGTTCTGCCCTAGTTAAGGAATCATGGGCTTCTGGCTTAAGGCAGAAGATATGGCTGCCTTTCTTGTCGGACACGTGTGAAATCTTTATATAAGACCCTTCCAGGGGCAAGATGTAGGGCCTATTCAAAGGAAAATAGAACAATACCCCCTTTACAGCGCTTTATAGTTCTGCAAGTTACTTTCTGATCTAGCTTTAAGCCTGTGGTGACGGCTTATAATCACCCTCTAAGTCAGGTGATTTATTGAGGAACCTAGGGAAGGAGGCTATCCTGTAAGAGTATGTGCTGATCTAGGACTTGCACCCAAGTTTCTGGCTTCTGGGCCAAGTGCTTCTGGGCACCCACACGCTGCAGTGTGGACTAGCCTGGGAGTTGCCTCCACAGGCTCCCCAGAAAAGCACAAGGAAAACATTTACCCAGCAGGAAATCATCTTCAGCCCCAAACAAGCCCCCAGGAATCCAGATTTACCCACGATAAAGGTCTAAGTGAAGTACCCTTCTTCCGGTCTGCCCTTCCCAGGTCCTGTGACTGCCTGCTTCTCCTTCCTCCACTGAAACTTACCTAGCTCTGGCCCACTATGGAACAGCTAGTTAATCTGATAATATAAATCCTAGACTAATAATCTGGTCTCCTCCTCTGAGCTGGTTACTAAGAGAGAACCCCTCCTCCGCATCCCCACCTTTCCTCTCACCCCCCACCACTGTCCTGCAATTCTCAATCCCTGCTAGGTATATGTTGTTCACCTGCTCAAGAATCTTCAGTGGCTCCCCAGTTCCTTCAGGAGTCGGCCCAATCTCACCGACTTGCATTTGAGGCCAAGGCCCATCTTGTCCCAGCATCCTTTGTGGGCCTCAACTGCCACTCTTCCTCTCCAAACACTTTTATTTTTAGGATTTTATTTATTTATTTGAGAGAGAGAGAAAGAGCATGAGCAGGGGGAGGGGCAGAGGGAGAGGGAGAAGCAGGCATCCCGTCCAGCAGGGAGCCCACCGCCGGGCTCCATCCCAGGACCCCGGGATCACGACCTGAGCCAATGGCAGAGGCTTTACCGACCAAACCACCCAGTGTCCCCAACACACACTTTCATTTTAGTCAAAGAAACTCCTTGCTGTCCCTCAGACATTCCTCGGCCCTCCCGCCCCTCTCATAGTTGCTTCCCTCTCCTGTTTCCTCCTGCCAGATCCTCCCCGGCCTTCAAAGCCCTGATCAAATGCTGTTTCCAGGAACTTCTCCCTGATCTAACCAATCCAACACGAGCCCTACCCAACAGTAGCCCCTCTCTCCTGACCTTGACACCGACTGCCCTATGTTGCAGTGGTTAGCTGTCAGACAACAGCCTGGCCTGACAGGAAGAGCCCAGCCTCGTCAGTCAGGCAGGCCGGAGGTGAGATCCAGGTTCTCCCACTTTCCAGCTCCATAACCAGCGTGCTGTTGGAGTATAACTTGCCAGGCAAGGTAGTGTTAACGGCTGAAAGAAGGCTGCTAGGCCTAGGAGATAGAGGAGGAGCGTGGGCTAACTAATGGTTCTAGTCTTCCAGTTAGTGCCCTGGGGCTGAGAGTCCTCTAGGAGGTGGCTGTGGGCACAGGCGGGAGCACTGGACTGGGAGTCCAGCGCCAGGGCTTTTGATTATGTTCTCGAGCGAATGTGCTCCAGTGACTATTCAGCAAAGAACCCTGGGGAGGGAGGGGGTGCTCCTCCGGGCTGTCTGCCTTGGCCTCTGGGCCTTGGATGACTCTTCTCCAAAACAAGGGCACTGACCTCCGGATCAGAGGCCCCTGGAGGGCCTTGTCCTGATTCTCTGGTACCCATGGGGAAAGGGGTGGTGCCGAGATTGGCACAGGGGTTTAAGAGTCAGAGAAAACAGTCTTTCAAACCCTTCAACAAATATTTGTGGAACACTCTACTTCCATGGGGCCAGGACGGCAGAACTCTCTGGAAAGCCCTTGTGCTTGCAGGCGACCCTGCAGAAGGACCCTGACTCCAGCCTCCTTGCCCCCCTCCTTATCCCAGCCCTGCCATGCGGGGTTTCAGCTGCCTTAAGTTTCTTTCCAGCAAAGTGGGGAAGGAATGAAGAAATCCACCCTCCTTGGGATGACATGGCCCTGACAGCAGAGGGGGCAGCAGTAGAATGAGGAAGTGACAGTGATGGGCTCATTCCCGTACCTGCCCGCACTCTCCTCCAGGTGGTCTAGGCTTCGGCTCCTGACTGGATCTGGGAGTCACAGCCCCTTTCATTCCTTGGCTCCATAAGTATTTAGGTAGAAGGCATGGTGCCAGGCACGGGGACACCTGGGAGAAGGAGGCTGACCAGACCCTGCTCTCGGGGAGTTCTTGGTCCACAAGGAGATGGCTAAGGCAACAGGTCATTCCAGCCCAGGGCAGCTGGCGCTGCCATATTGGTGCAGTCCGGAAGCCCCAGCCCCGGTCAGGGGGTAGGGGCGGTAGGGGCATCTCAGGTTCCCCAGAGACCTGATGACTAATCAGGAGTTAGCCACAATGGAGGGGACAAGAGGCCTGGAAACCATTCACTCCTTCCTTCCCTCACATATTTCACTGAGCGCTGTGGAAATCCTGGAGTAGGAAAATTGCCCTCAGGGAACACACAGTATCAGGGTTGGGGACATGCACCAGCCTGAGCTTGGCCTGTGGGTAAGTGAGAGGGGAAGTGGGGGTCAGATAAAAAAATCAGGACTTAGGGGTACATGCATGTAAGAGGGGTAGGTGTCAGTCCCCTCACGTTCCAACCCCAGCCTTGCTTGGCTGCCCAGGATAGAGGATGGCAACCCCTTTATTCCCTTACTCTTCCCCTCCCCGCCCCCAAGCCCCCAGTGAGGAGGGCAGGGGGTCTTCAGAAACTTCAGTCTAGGAAGTGGCAGCCAGGACTCCAGATGAATGACTTCATTCTTCCTTGGCAGTTCCTTGGCTCCTCCTGGGGCGTCTCCCCCTGAGGCAATGCAGTGAGAGCCAAGGAAGCAATCCCAGAGCTGGAGCCAGAGGCCTAGAACAAAACCCCAGCTCCCTGAGGGGGGGAGCGGGGGCAGAGTCACCTGCCTTCTCCAGGTGCCTGTTACCTGGGGAGAAAAATAATCCATGCCTCTCTCCCAGGGCTGCTGTGAGAATTCCAGGTGAAATAATGCCTGGAAAAGTGATGAGTGCACAAAGTGGAGGATTATTAGTACTATTATGTGTTATTTCTGAAGGTACAACAGAAGAGGAGAAACCGAGCCCGCTGGGCTCCTCCCAAGGACTTCACTTCCTCTTCACTTCCGCAGTCCACCCTGGCTTTGTGAAGACACAAATCCCCTCCCCGCCCCACTTCCCACACCCCAACCCCTCAATTAAGTCCCTTACCTTCCCGGCTATCACTGTCTAATCCCTAAGCCCTTTCTCACCAGTCTCCAGTTGTCTCAGGGAGTCAAATCCCTTTAGAATGAGGTGGCCCAGTTAACTGTGATCCCAGAAGCTGGGGGCAGGGAGCAGGGACTTCAGGACCCCCCTGGAGTAGAGGAAGGCAGAGGAGGGCCACAAGGGTGCCGGAGACCCTGCCTAGGCTCTGGACTGGCTAGCAGGAGCCTGGAGATGTGCCTTGGGAAGAGTGGGTTTTCATTTCTAGCCCTGTACTCTGCATCTGAGATAGAATCCAGATTCTTTTTTTTTTTTTTTTTTAAGATTTTATTTATTCATTTGACAGAGAGAGAAAGCACAAGCAGGGGGACGAGCAGGCAGAGGGAGAAGCAGGCTCCTTGCGGAGTACAGAGAAAGATGCGGGGCTCGATCCCAGGACTCTGGGATCATGTCCCAGGTGGAAGGCAGACATTTGACCAACTGAGCCATCCAGGCGCCCCTAGAATCCAGATTCTACCACCCGACTTGTTCGGTGCAGGTCAGTGCCTTTGAGAAACAGAACGGCAGGGGATAAGCCCCCCTGACACTGGAGGCACACTACCTGGGTTCAGGTTCTGATTTCATCACCTACCACAGTTACTTGACCGCCATGCCTCAACTTCTCTTCCATAAGATGGCAAGGATAATCTTACTACCTCATACAGCTGTAATGAGATTGAACCAGTTTACTCGTGAACAGTGCCTGGAATATAGTAAACATTATCAGCTGTTTTCACTTGTACTTCTTATTCTCCCCCCACCCCAATATTCCTGCCATTCTTACCCCCCACTTCACCTCTCAGAGAGGCCTTTCTTCCCCTGGTACTGAAGCTGAAGCAGCCCCCAGCAACCCTTCCTCCCCATGCTATTTCATCTCCTTCATGTGGCATTTACCATGGTCTGAAATTACCTTGCTTGTATTTGTGGTTATGGTTTCCTGGCTATTCTGAAGGGCAGGAGCCATTGCTGGTCATGGTCGGTGTTCCATGTCCGGCGCCTAGATGAGCCAACACGCACTCTGCCCCCTGAGGGCTGGGCCCAACGAAGGAGAGGCCCCTGGCCATCCCTCTACTCAGTAGCCCTTCCTCTCCCCAAACCACAGTTATCTGTGTGCCTCTGCACCTGTCCTGTGTGATCTTTAGTATATCACTTCCCCTCTCTGGGCATCCGGGGGAGGAAAGGGAGGAAGCAATGGAACTAGGCAATCAAGGGATAGTCTAACAGTTTTTTTTTCTTTTTTTATTTTTTTGGGTTTTTTTTTTCCTTTTTAAAAAGATTTTATTTATCTGAGAGAGAGAGAGAGAACACAAGCTGGAGGAGTGGCAGAAGGAGAGAGAGAAGCAGGTTCCCCACAGAGCAGGGAGACCAATGCGGGGCTTGATCCCAGGACCCTGTGATCATGACCCAAGCCAAAGGCAGACAGTTAACCACTCGAGCCAGCCAGGCGCCTCAAGTCTTAGGTTTTTCTAAGAAAATCTGTTATATGTCCTGGGGCTCATGCCTATTAAGTGGAAGGACCTCAAGGATCTCTGGGTGTCTCAAAATATAGTCCCCAGCCTAGCTCTGTCTTTGCCACTGGTCCTGAAAGTCCCCACGTTTTTAGGGGTGGGGTGTGTTCCTGGGAGCTCGGAATTGTCTAGCTGATGGCCCTTTGTTAAGAGTGGAGCCCAACACTGGGCCTCTGCGTGATCCCATTCCTTGGGGACTAGCTTGCCACCTGGTGGCAGCTTGATTACATTGGCCCTTTTCCATCTGGGAGGGCACTTCCGGGGGGGTGGTGGGGGCGGGGGGCAGACCCAGATTCTGGATATGGACTTGCCTTCTGGATATGGACTGCCCTTCATCCTACTTCCAGCATCGCTCACGGAACGCTTTGTCCATTTTTATGCACAGCCTGGCATCACAGTGAAGAATTCATTTCACAGCAGAGGAAGAGCCGCTTTGGGCACAAGTCCATGAAAATCACCGGCCTTGCCACATAGTCTATTTCGGGTGACGATTCTAGAACATTTCACTGCCTCAAGACCATTCCACTTTGGTAACACAGCCCATGGCCTCACACTTTCATTAACAGCTTCATTTCTTCCTGGGTCTTCTTGCAACTTTAGGGGGTAAAGGAGTTGAGACAGTGGGGCCTCCTCCACCCAGTTCACAGCCCAGCCCAGGGCCAGGAAACCTTGTCAACCAAGACACAAGCCACTTGGAATCACAGCATGTCTGGTGAAAGGACCCTCTACCCCCAAATCGTTTGGTCCGACTCTCATTTTCCTTTACAGTGGGGACATGAGCCAAGAAAAAGGAAGTGGCTTGCTTGGAGGAACAAGGCAGAAAGAATAATAGCCCTGACCCTGCCAGCTCCCCACTCAGCCCCAGAAGAGAAGAAAGTTGGGATCTGGGGGCTTGGCTCTTCTGGAGGGGCCCACAGGGCTGAGCATCCCGTATGCCCAGCCCTGAGAGCAGGGAGGCCTGAGATTCAGCACCAGGCCTGCCTCTTCTCCCAACTGGGCTCTCATCCTTCCCTCTGGGGTCCTATAGTCTTCTCTTCCTCACATGCTGTGGTCCCAAGCAAGGCCTCTCTGGGCACTCATTCCCTGCTATCAGTCTCTTGGGCTTACTGCCTTGTCCCTGGGCTAATACTCCCTTCAAGAGCAGTTCTGATCTTCACTGCTTCTCTACCCACCCCTATTCCTCTCCCCACCCAACACAACAGCAGAAGGGCCCTGGCTGGCCTGGGCTGGGCTATCCCTTGCCACATTTAGACTACCTCCCCAAGCACTTGTCTCTTCCAGGATGACTAATGGTTCCCCAGTGGGAGGACAGACCACAGAATAACTTTGCTTACTTACAAAGTTTACGGGGCTGCTCAGGCTCCCACTGATGGAAAGCTAGGATGTGAATATTCGTGGGGAACCAGAAGCTTATTCCCAGCTGGGGACAGGTAGAGGCAAGGGTCTGTGCCTGGTTGGTGTGTGTGTATGTGTGTGTTTGTGTGTGCATGTGTGTTAAGGGGACAGTGAGGACCCCTTGCCTAGGTGGGCAGGATGGGTTTAGGGAGCAAGCTGTAGGAATAGGGATAGGCAGACAACAGAGCCAACGGCCTCACTGATTACAGGGTGTGTCCTTACAACCCTGTCATTGGGGCTGACGGATGGGCTGGGACATTCATGGAACTGGAGAAGGAAGACTCTCCGTGGAAACTCAGGGGCCTGCATAGTGCATTTTGCAACTTGCAAAGAGTGATTTCTTAAGGTATGAAAGAACATTAACAACCGATACGAAGAATAAAGAATGATACAGGGAACACCCACGTGACTTAAGAAGCAGAACACCGCTGGGTGCCCTTTCCCAATTACATCCCAACTGGTGAATGAAAGTCTGTACTTCCCAGTCCCGTGATTTTTTCTTTTCTTTTTTTTAAAAGATTTTATTTATTTATTTGGCAGAGAGAGATCACAAGTAGGCAGAGAGGCAGGCAGAGAGAGAGAGGGGGGGAAGAAGGCTCCCCACCGAGCAGAGAGCCTGATGCGGGGCTCCATCCCAGGACCCTGAGATCATGACCTGAGCCGAAGGCAGAGGCTTTAACCCACTGAGCCACCTAGGCTCCCCCCGTGATTTTCTTCATAGTTTTGTTACAGATTAATTTATCTCTTCAAAATATAGTTGGTCCTCCATGTTTTTTTCTTTAATTGAAGTGAAATTCACATAACATGAAATTAAGCATTTTCAAGTAAAAAAAAAAAATTCACTGGTACTTCGTACATTCACGGTGTTATGCAGCCAGCACCTCTATCTGGTCCCAAAAGACTTTCATCACCCCACAAGGAAAACTTGTACCAAGTAAGCAGTCACTTATCATTTCCTCTTCCCTTCAGACACCAATCTGCTTTCTCTCTCTACTGATTTATCTATTCTGGATCTATCACGCCTTTTGTGTGTGGGTTATTTCACTTTGCATAATGTTTTCGAAGTTCATCCATGTTGTAGCATGGGTCAGTACTTCATTCCTATTTATGGCTAAATACTATCCCGTCATATGGACATAGCAAAATTTATCCACTCATCCATCAATGGACATTTCAGTTGTTGCCACCTTTCAGTTACTGTGAATAACACTGCTATGAACAT
>JAPYYJ010002119.1:0-13270 GCA_028533885.1 Nasua narica | reverse complement strand
TTTTTTTTTTTTGGTTATAGTCCTAGGAATACTGAATATATCACGTGAAATCTTTTTTCTGTGGATGTTAAGTGAACTACTAATTTAACTTCCTGGTCTATTTGGCCTCTCTTTTAAAAAAGTGTTAAATAAGTTTAACATTTAAATGTTAAATGGAAAATGTAGACTCTAAAATGATATCTATCCAGTGATTGTACCATGAAAAACAACGATAGGTCTGATTCATTAAACATTTCTATGTGCCAAATCTATGCTAAGCCTGTAGTCTTCATACATCCTTATTACACGTTGTTACCCCCGTTTGCTGAGGCTTAGAGAGACTAAGTATCTTGGTTGGAGTCATTTAACTCATAACAATAGTAGATACAGGATTCAAACAAAGATGTTAGCCCCCCTGCTTCCAGGGTCTTAGCCACCTTGCTGTATGAGATCCCCACGCAAGCACATGCGCTGGGAAAGACAGGAAGACGAGAACGATGCCTGTGTTAGATCAGAAGGATTACGGTTGATTTGTCCTTTATTTAAGGTAACATGAATTAGTGGTATAAAAATTGGTGGAAGAAAAAAACTGTATTAAAAATCTTCCTGGGGAGGGGGGTGCTGGGTGGCTCAGCGAGTTAAGCATCTGCCTTTGGCTGGGGTCATGATCCCGGGATCCTGGGATCGAGTCCTGCATTGGGCTCTCTGGAGAGCCTGCTTCTCCCTTTCTTCCCCCACCCCCCCCTCAGTGTTCTCCCTTGCTATCTTTCTCTCTCAAATAAGTAGATAAAATCTTTTTTTTTTTTTTAATTTAAAAGAAGAAATAAAAAAACTACCTGGAAGGGCACCTGCGTGGTTCAGTAGGAAGAGCATGCAACTTGATCTCAGAGTCCCGAGTTCAAGCCCCATACGGGGTGTAGAGATTACTTAAATAAAACTTAAAAAATTTTTTTAAAACTACCTGCACTTTAAGAATGGATGTTGGGACTTTTGTGGTTATAGGTTCCGGGTTTTCATTTCTTTCTAAACCTTTATGGTCTTCTGGTCTCTGAAAATTAGAGAAGTTAGGGTGGTCAGAAATCTACCCAGATGCCCTTTGGCCCTCACTGAGCTAAAAGCGCCACCCTTTGCGGAAGAGGATCTGGGGCACAGAGTGGTGAGGAACTTGCTCTCAGCCCTCCTAAATCCCATTCTCATCTCCTTCTACATCAGGGTGGGGAGAGCTGTGCACGCACGGCCCCGTCCGGTAGGCTAGCCAGGGTCAGGGACGGGAGCGCGGGACTCGCGCCCAGCCCGCCGGCTGCTCGAGCCAAGGACAGCCACGTCCCGTGCCTGGCCGGCGCTCCTCCCCTGAGCACGCTGCTCGACAGCCGAGTTGGATCATTTATGTCCCTGGGCAAGTGCATCCTTAGCCAGCCCCTTGCCTCCTCTCAGAGGAGTCTTGTCTCCGAGACAAGAATGTGACTTTTCTTCCTTTCTAACAGATATCCGCAAACGAAATCGAAATGCTTCTGATGAGGCTGCCACGCATGTTTAAACAGGAATTCACAGGTGTGGGAGCAACATTGGAAAAAAGGTGGAAGCTGTGTGCCTTTGAAGGAATAAAAACGACCTAACTGTGAAGAGCCAGCAAGTCTCCGGAAGCAAAGGCACCTGCCGGGGCCAGGGCGGTGCAGCGTGAGCACTGGAGGCGGGGGCTGGTCCAGCCTGGGGCCCCTGCAGAGCCGCTGGGGCCCGACTTCGGTTACGTCTGTGGCATTCTGCTGTGAGTGGAAATGTGCTTGTGTACCAGTCCCCGAAAACAAAGCTTCATACTGTGACAGATCTGTTTCCTATGAAAACCAACGATTCCACAGTCATAATGATGGCAAAATCTTACAATATGCTACATTTGAGAATAGCTCACCCAGCAAAATAAAGTTAATGACGGTGTAGCAGTGGTTGTCGCTAGGCTGCAGAGTTGTATATGTAATGTATAGCTGAAATCATTCAATGACATTTTCCTGAAAGTCTTTGTTTTAGTAAAAAAAATAAAAACAAAAATAAATATAAAAAGTAATTTTACAGTGAGGAAAAATCATACCAAAAGAAAACTTGAATATGTGTCTGAACATTTATTCTATTTTATAAATTAAGTTATATGCTATTCCAGGGACTTTTGCCTTACTGATGAGGCAGAAAATGTGACTGGACTCCTTGGACTCCTTGAGAATGCTTTATCAAGAATATTATTTTTCTAATGTAACAATTCTCCATCATAAGTTCTTTTAACATGGACTGCATAACGATTTTCATAAAATGTAAATAAAGGAAAAGCTAGTGCTGCTGTCTTGTACTTGGTATGTAATATTCAGGTTTATGCATCAAAATAAACATTCAGTAAATATTCCTGTTACAAATTTTATAGCAAAAATATTAATTTTTTTCAATAAATATGACTTCTGCCATAAAGGTTTTGCAAATTATTGTTTGATATACCTTACTTCACCTTTAAGAAGTCTTTTTCACATTATTCAGTCCCATTTCATATCCCATCTCATCATTTTTAAATGATTGTCTACATGAATGACACTGAGACAAAACATTATTTCAAATAGAAATCTATAAAAACTAAAGTGGGATGTACCAAGACAAGAGGATTATACAGCATTAGAGTATATATCATTTTAAAATACCAACACCTTGATCCAAATACAATCAATACAAATATTACTTTTGTTTTTGTCTTCAGAGGCAAGTACAAAATGGCCAATTAGTTAATATTAATTCCTGGGTTTATTTGTATGTTTGCTGGAAAACATACAAGTTAGAAAATGAATTAAAGAATTCACACTTAAGCCAACAATTTAGTCAGAATTTGGACTTTCGCTATTTAACTACAAGGAGGATAGAGCTTTAAACTGTTATCTCCTTCCTGCTTTCTTACATAAGAATCACAAAAAAGACAAGTATTCAAGATATTAATTTTAAATGAAACATTTTATGAAGACTGCTCAGTAGTGAATCTTCTTCAAAATTCTGAAAATAATGGGACGCCTGGGTGGCTCAGTTGGTTGAGCAACTGCCTTTGGCTCAGGTCATGATCCCAGCGTCTTGGGATCGAGTCCCGCATGGGGCTCCTTGCTCCGCGGGGAGCCTGCTCCTCTCTCTGCCTCTGCCTGCCTCTCTGTCTGCTTGTGTTCTCTCTCTGTTAAATGAATAAATAAAATCTTTAAAAAAAAATTCTGAAAATATGTTCATAATTTCCTATGTAATAGGAAACTGTTGTCTTCAGGATCTTTTTATTGAGCCCTGATAAATTAAGGTACTTAGTCAGGCTTCCCATAAATATCTGCATATTTTGTTCAGGCTCAGTGCTAATCCCGCAAATGTGGAGATGAATAAGAAAAGACCCTGTCCTTAATGAGCTCAGAGTTCAACAGGAAAAAGACATTTTCCCAAAGATTTTTTTTTTTTAAGATTTTATTTTATTTGACAGAGAGATCACAAGTAGGCAGAGAGAGAGAGGGGAACAGGCTCCCCGCTGAGCAGAGAGCCCGATGTGGGGCTTGATCCCAGGACCCTGAGATCACGACCTGAGCCGAAAGCAGACGCTTAACCCACTGAGCCACCCAGGCGCCCCAAAGATTTCTATATAATGTGACTGCAAAGACAGAACAAGGTACTATAGGATTCAAACTAGATGTCAATATCGTATTAAATAACTGAAACATTAGAGCCCTTTACAATACCATGTATCGATTCCCACCACCATCATCATCCTGACCTGTTTATCTCTAGGTCAGGAGACACAAATAAGGATACAACCCGTCAGAAAGGAGATGACCTCATAATACAAATAATATCTTCAAACTGAAAACCTAAGAAGTTCGCCAGAAGAATAATTAGAAGAAAAAGACTTCCATAAACTGGCTAAAGACAAAGTGTAGTGGGGACAGAAGGTACCACAATCTAGACTATTTCTAATGGAAAGCACAGGAAAGGTTTTCAAATGTGCGTTCACACTTTTAAGTATTGCCCGTAGTCACCTTAGCAGAAGGATACACTGCACAGAGTAAAACCCGAACTCAGAGCTCTGATCAGGAAAAGGAATTAGACGGACATTAGATTAGATCTGCTGAGAGAACACCATTTCCTAACCACATCGTTCTGAGACTGAAATGATAATGTATAGGACTGAAATGGTTAACACAGCTTCCAAAATACCTGAGTAATTCCCAGAGAAAAGTTCTGCACCAGGGAATCTATTTTGGCTGTGGTTTTTATTGATATTTGAAATTCATTATATTGATCAGAATATATGAGTTATATATTTTAACTTCAATTACGTGAATAACTTACATTCGCAGGAAAACCTTTTAAATTATTTCACACACATTCAGATTCAGAAGGTACCCTAGGAATCACCTGGGGCCATGTGGAGTCCACGTATGTGTGCCACCCCATTCTCTTGAATCCTCAGGACAATCCTACATAAAGACACTATAACCACCATCTGTCACACAAGAAGAATGAGGCTCAGCAGTTCTGAGTAATTTGGCCAAGTCTATGCAGTAAATGTCGATTACAGGATCTGAACCCACGGCTGACTGACTCCCAGCGTGTTCTCACTTTCATGTTTCTAGTTCAATGTATTCCCACCGCTCCCAGGAGCCCGGTGCCCGTCCAGTGCTTCTGGAACACTGCTTTTGCTCTCCTTTCTCTCTGCCATCTCATGTACATGAAAATGGGTGTGAAGACTCTAGCCCTTCTCTTCCAAATCTACCAGTAACAAATCATGGCTCCTGGACTCCTAAAATAAGCAGAACATCGAAAGTTTGGAGATCCTCGTAACCTGACCAAATGGACCTTTCGGACTTGCTCTTTTGCTGCTTCCCTGAATAGGACTAAGTATTTGCTGCCTTTCTGCTTTTGCTCATATCTTTCTACCCAAATAAAATTACCTTCTTCACATCTAGTCACCACAGTTTTACAAAGCCTTACGGGGAAAGTGCAAAGATTCTCCCCCCTCCCGGCCATGATGCTTTGCTCCATCGCCCACGAAGTCCCTTCTCCAGCCTCTGCACAGTCATCCCACACTGACCGTTTCAGCCCCTCACCACCCAGCTGTCTTTACCTTATCTATTAGATTACAAGCTCTTTGAGAGATCTGAACATGTCTCATTTACTTTGAATTACTTCTTAAAGTTGCTTTGTTTATAATCTTAAGAAAACAGAACAGAGAACCAACCACCATGTTTTCATGCCTCCTCCAGAAACCAGTATGCTGCTACCCGTAGGGGAAAAAGTCACAAAATATTTGAAAAGCCTGATATCTTTGAAAAGCCAAATATCTTAGATCCAAGATTCCAAGGCATAAAACTATGAGTGATCATGTACTACATATTACCGAAATACAAAAAGCAACCAATTCCTTCCACAAAGTTCAAACTCCGATAAATTACTGACTCTTCTACAAAGCCTTGACCCCTCAGGAACCTTCTCTCCAATGTTCCCACAACTATTCATTGTATTTCTACGTCAGTCTTTCTACAGTATTTTAATCATATGTGAGCATGGCTCTTCTCCCAGTCCCACAGGCTCCCTTACTCGCCTTGAGAGTCCTCAGTCTAAGGGACACACTGTGACTTTTTATTTTTAAATAAGTATTTATCAACAGAATGAAGCAAATGAATGGAAGAAGGAGCCCACACACAAACGTTCTGAATTTGCTGAACCAGAACATATTCAGGCATCAGGTCCAGTAACAGAAGCTAGAATTTTCTGGTCCTCAGTTGTAACATCTTGGCAGAATTCTTACCTTCTTTTTCAAAATGTTTTTCATTGTCTCAGCCTAGACTTAATATTTATCATTTAAACCATTTGTAATTGTACAATTCAGTGACATTAAATACATTTACAAAGTTATGCTGCCAGTCACCACCATAATTTTTCATCATCGTCCCTACCAAAAAACTTTAAGGTACCCATCAAAAGTAACTCCCTTCACTCTTCCTTCCTTCCTTCCTTCCTTCCTAGTAATGTCAATTCTACTCTGTGTCTCTTTGAATTTGCCCATTCCAGCTCTGCAGAGTAGAGATGGAAATGGGGTATTTATCCTTCTTGGTCTCACTTCTTTCACAGCATGATGTCTTCAGTGCTCACCCACGTTGTAGCACGTGTCGGAGCCTCGTTCCTTTTTTGAGACTAAATAATATGCCATCGTGTGAGAACTCTTCTTGCTGGCTTAGGTATCCTTTACCTATTGCAGCAGGGTAAGTCAATTGTCTATGTTTAAAGATACTTAAATACTTTTATTAAATACCACATCAAAACCAACATTTGAAAGCATAGAGAAGCGTGTTTCCATCTGGATAAACTTTTCATCAAGGGTGATGAAAATGAAAAGACAACAGTAGAAAAAGCCGGTAGTAATTGTGTAGAAAACAAGACTGTTTAAACAAATATCCAAGCAACAAATGTGATACGCAACAAGTTGGGTTTTTTCTGGGTAAGGGTTGGGGATGTTTTACTTGGAGATTTTTTAAAAATCCTCTTACTAAAAATGGCTGCTCTGTTTGTTGCACTGAATAAGAGATGTTTTAGTCCTGAAAGCATATGAACTATTTTACCATACCTCAGTTTCGTCTCATAAACTGAGAAAACAAAGAGATTTTAGAGATGCCTAAAATTTTACAGCTTGGTTCACTTTATATCAAAATGATAAAAGGTTAACACAAATATTTAATCAGTCTGTCATTAGTATCTGAATAAACTACAGGCACACCGCATGTTATTGCATTTCACTTTACTGTGCTTCACAGATATTGTGTGTTTTACAAATTCAAGGTTTGTGGCAACCCTGTGTCAATCAGGTCTGTTGGCACCATTCTTCCAACAGCATTTGCTCATTCATGTTTGTGTCACATTGTGGTAATTCTCACAATATTTCCGATTTTTCATTATTATTAAGTTTGTTATCGGTGATATTTGATGTTACTATTGTAATTGTTTTGGGGTGCCACAAACTGCATCCATACAAGATGGCAAACTTAAAGGATAAATGTCATGTGTATTCTGACTGCTTCATAAACTGGCCATTTCCCCATCTCCCTCCCTATTCCCTGAGATGCAAGAATATTGAAATTTGGCTAGACTAATAACCCTACAATGGCCTCTAAGTGTTCAAGTGAAAGGAAGAGTTGCACATCTCTCACTTTAAAGCCAGAAAGGATTACACTTAGTGAGGAAGGCATGTCAAAAGCCAAGACAAGCCAAAAGCTAGGTCTCTTGTGCCACATAGCTAAGTTGTGAATGCAAAAGTAAAGTTCTTAAAGAAAATTAAAACCCAGTGGATAAATGAATAAAGCCAAACAATTTTATTGTTGATACAGAGAAAGTCTGAGTGGTCTGGATAGAGGATCAAGCCAGCCACAACATTCCCTGAAGCCAAAGCCTAATCTAGAGCGAGACCCTAACTCTCTTCAATTCTAGGAAGGCTGAGAGAGGTGAGGAAGCTGCAGAATTAGTCTGAAGCTGGCAAAGGTTGGTTCGTGAGGTTTAAGAAAAGACGCCTTCTCCATAACATAAAACTACAAGGTGAGGTACCAAGTGCTAATGTAGAAGCTGCAGCACGTTATCCAGAAGATCCAGCTAAGATCATTAATGAAGGTAGCTACACTGAACAACATAATTCCAGTGTAGACAAAACAGTCATCTGTTGGAAAAAGAGGCCATCTAGGCTTTCAGAAAGAGGGGAGAAGTGAATGCCTGGTTTCAAAGTTCCAAAGACAGACTGACCCTTGTTAAGCGCTAACACAGTGACTTGAAGTTGAAGCCAATGCTCATACACCATTCTGAAAATCCTAGCACCCTTAAGAATTATGCTAAATCTACTCTGCCAATGCTGTATAAATGGAAGAACAAAGCCCAGAACACCTCTGTTTACGATATAGTTTACTAAATATTCTAACTTCTCTGTTAAGACCTACTGCTCAGAAAAAAAGATTCATTTCAAGATATGACTGCTCACTGACAATGCACCTGATCACCCAATAGGTCTGATGAAGATGTACAACAAGAATAATGTTATTTTTGTGCCTAACACAACATCCAGCTCATGGATCAAGGCATAATTTTGACTTTCAAGGCTTATTAAGAAATACACTTTGTGGAAATAATAAAGATTAGAGCAGAAATAAAACAGAAACTAAAAAAATAATACAACAGATCAATGAAACCAGGGGCTGGTTGTTTGAAAACATCAACAAAAATCAATAAACCTTCAGTCACACTCAAAGGAAGGAAGGAAGAAGGAAGGAAGGAAGGAAGGAGAGAGAGAGAGAGAGAGAGAGAGAGAAAGAAAGAAAGAAAGAAAGAAAGAAAGAAAGAAAGAAAGAAAGAAAGAACTCAAATAGAATCAGAAATGAAAGGGGAAAAATAACAACCAACAGCACAGAAATGCAAAAGACTATAAGAGAATATTATGAAAAATTATATGCCAACAAATTGGAGAATCTAGAAGAAATGGATGAATTCCCAGAAATATAACCTTCCAAAACTATATCAGGAAAAAAATATAAAATTTGAAAAGACTGATTACCAGCACTGAATCAGTAATCAAACAAAACAAAACAAAAAACCTCTCAGTAAACAAAAGTCCAGGGCCAGACGGCTTCACAGGTAAATTTTACCAAGCATTTAAAGAAAGGTTGATACCAATTCTCAAACTATTCCAAAAATTAGAAGAGGAAGAAAAGCTTCCAAATTCATTCTATGAAGCCAGCATTACTCTGATACTGAAACCAAATAAAGCCACTACAGAAAGAGAGAATGATAGGCCAATATCTCTGATGAACCAAATGCAAAAATCCCCAACAAAGTATTAGCAAAGTGAATCCAATGATACATAAAAAAATCATTCACCACGATCAGGTGGGATTTATCCTTGGGATGCAAGGTTGGTTCAATATTCCCAAATCAATCAGTGTGATACATCACACTAACAAAAGGGATAAAAACCTTATGATCATTTCAAAAGATGCAGAAAAAGCATTTGACAAAGTACAACAGCAATTCATGAATGAAAACTCTATACAAGGGCACTGGAGTGGCTCAGTGGGTTAAAGACTCTGCCTTCAGCTCAGGTCATGATCTCAGGGTCCTGGGATCGAGCCCTGCATCAGGCTCCTTGCTCAGCAGGGAGCCTGCTCCCTCCTCCCCCCCCCCCACCTGCCTCTCTGCCTACTTGTTTTTTTTTTAAGATTTTATTTATTTATTTGAGAGATTTATTTATTTATTTGAGAGAGAGAGCAAGAGAGGGGAGAAGGTCAGAGGGAGAAGCAGACTCTCCACAGAGCTGGGAGCCCGATATGGGATTCGATCCCAACACTCCGGGATCATGACCTGAGCCAAAGGCAGTCACTCAATCAACTGAGCCACCCAGGCACCCTCTCTCTGCCTACTTGTGATCTCTCTCTCTCTCCCCCTCTGTCAAATAAATAAATAAAATCTTAAAAAAAAAAAAAAACCTCTTGACAAAGTAGGTTTAGAGGGAACACACCTCAACATAATAAAGGCCATATATGAAAATCCCAAAGCTTACATTATATTCAAAGGAGAAAAATTGAAAGTGTATTCCCTAAGGTCAAGAACAAGCCAGGGATATCCACTCTCACCACTATTATTTAACACAATACTGGAAGTCCTAGCCATAGCAATCAGACAACAGAAAAGCATCCAGATTGGTAAGGAAGAAGTAAAACTTACTATTTGTAGATGACATGATACTCTACATATATAGAAATCCATAAAGACCCCACCAAAAATCTCCTAGAATAAATGAATTCAGTAAACTTGCAGAATACAAAATCAATGTATAGAAATCTATTGCATTTCTATACACTAATAATGAAGCAGCAGAAAGAGAAATTAATAAAACAATCCCATTTACAATCGCACCAAAAATAATATACCTAGGAATATAAACTTAACCAAGGAGTTAAAAGATCTGTACTCTGAAAATGATAAAACACTGAAAGAAGTTGAAGACAACACAAAGAAATGGAAAGTCATTCCACGTGTATGGATTGGGAGAATATTGCTAAAATGTCCATACTACCAAAAAAGCAATCTAGAGATTTAATGCAATCTCTACCAAAATACAACGTTTTTCACAGAACTAGAACCAACAATCCTTAAATTTATATGGAACCACAGAAGACCTCAAACAGCGAAAAACACCTTGAAAAAGAAGAACAAGCCAGAGGTGTATCACAATTCCAGATTTCAAGTTATACTACAAAGCCATAGTAATCAAAACAGTATGGTACTAGCACAAAACAAGACACACAGATCATCAGAATAGAATAGAAAGCCCACAAATAAACCTATGTTTATATGGTCAATCTTTGATCAAGGAGGAAAGAAAATGCAATAGGAAAAAGACAACCTCTTCAACAAATGGTACTGGGAGGACAGGATAGCTACATGCAAAAGAATGGAACTGGACCCCCCAGCTTACACCATCCACAAAGATACATTCAAAATGGATTAAGGACATAAATGTGAGATCTAAAACTATAAAAATCCTAGAAGAGAGCACAGGCAGTAATTTCTCCAATATGAGCCATAGCAATTTCTTATTAGATACATCTCCTGATGCAAGGGAAATAAAAGCAAAAACAAACTACTGAAGCCACATCAAAATAAAAAGCTTCTGCACGGCAAAGAAAACAATCAAAAAAAACTAAAACTACCCACTAAATGGGAGAAGATATTTGCAAATTACATCACTGATAAAGGGTAGCTATCTAAAATATATAAAGAACTGATACAACTTAACATCCAAAACAAGTAATCTGATTAAAAATGGGCAGAAGACATGAACAGACATTTCTCCAAAGAAAAAAGACAAATAAATGGCCAACAGACACATGAAAAGATGCTCAACATCGCTTATCAGGGAAATGCAAATCAAAACTACACCGAGATACCACTTCACACCTGTTAGAATGGCTAAGGTCAAAAACACAAGAAATAGCAAGTGTTGGGAGGATGTGTAGAAACAGAAACCCTCATGCACTGTTGGTGGGGATGCAAACTAGTGCAGCCACTCTGGAAAAACAGTACAGAGCTTCCCCAGAAAGTTAAAAATAGAACTATCCTATGATCCAGTAATTGTGCTACTGGGTATTTACCAAAAAAAAAAATAAAAACACTAATTCAAAAGGATACATATACATGCACCCCTCTATTTATTACAGCACTGTTTATAATGGCCAAACTATGGAAGCACCCCAAGTGTCCATCGACTGATGAACAGATAAAGAAGATGTGGTATTTATATAACGGAACATTATTCAGCCATAAAATAGAACGAAATCATGCCAGTTTCAACAACACGAATGGAGCCAGAGAATATGATGCCAAGCAAAATAAGTCAGAGAAAGACAGACATCGTATGATTTCACTCATATTTGGAATTTCAGAAACAAATGAGCCAAGGAAAACAAAAGAGAGAGAAAGAGAGAGAGAGAGAGAGAGAAACCAAGAAACAGACTCTTAACTACAGAGAACAAACTGGTAGTTGCCAGAGGGGAGGTAGGTAGGGGGATGGGTGACACAGGTGAAGGGGATTAAGAGTCCACTTGCCATAATGTGCACTATACTGATGCACAGAATTATTGAATCACTATATTGAACACCTGAAACTACTATAACACTGTATGTTAACTACACTAGAATTAAAATTTTTAAAATTAATCTAAAAAAATAAATATACTTCATAAGGCTATAGGTGCCATAGAGGTGCCATTCCTCTGGTGGATCTGGGCAAGGTAAAAGGAAAACCTTCTAGAAAGGTTTCGCTATGCTAAATGTCATTAAGAATATATGTGATTCATGGGAAGAGGTCAAAATACCAACATTAACAAAGGTTTGGAGGAAGCAGATTCCATCTTTCATTCCATGTCTTTAAAGGGGTTCAAGACTTCAGTGGACAAAGTAACTGCAGATGTGATGCCAAGAGCCCAAGAAACTAGTGTTAGAAGTGCAGCCTGAAGGGCGCCTGGGTGGCTCAGTTGGTTGGGCGACTGCCTTTGGCTCGGGTCATGATCCCGGAGTCCCAGGATCGAGTCCCATATCGGACTCCCGGCTCTGCGGGAAGTCTGCTTCTCCCTCTGACCTTCTCCCCTCTCATTCTCAGTCTCTGTCTCTAATAAATAAATAAAAAAATCTTTAAAAAAAAAAAAAGAAGAAGAAGTGCAGCCTGAAGAGGTCACTGCATTGCTACAATCTCATGATGAAAAGAACAAATGAAGAAAGAGTTGCTTCTTATGGATGAGCAAAGAAAATGGCTGCTTAAGATGGAACCTACTTCCGGTGATGATGCTGTGAATATTGTTGAGATGACAATGAAGGATTTAGAATATTACGTAAACTTAGCTGATAAAGCTGTGGCAGGGTGTGAGAGGACTGACTCCTGTTTTCAAAGAAGTCCTATAGAAGTCCTAGAGTCAAACAGCATTACCCGCTACAGAGAAATCATTCATAAAAGGAAGAGTCAATGGGTGCAGTAAACTTCATTGTCTTATTTTAAGAAATTGCCACAGCCACCGCAATCATTGGCAACAACCACCCTGATCAGCCAGCAGCCATCGTTATTGAGGCAAGACCCTCTGCCAACAAAAAGATCATGACTCATGGAAAGCTCAGGTGAGGGTTAGCCTGTTTCACCAACAAAGTATTTTTAATTAAGATATGTGCATTGTTTTTTAAACATAATGCTACCACACACTTAATAGACTACAGTATATGGCAGCAGACCTATCCACAGAGACCTGGCAGGCGAGAAAGGACTGGCATGATATATTCAGAGCCCTAAACGAGAAAAATATGCAACCAAGAATACTATACCCAGCCAGGCTGTCACTGAAAATAGATGGAGAGATAAAAAGCTTCCAGGATAAACAAAAACTAAAGGAATTTGCAAACACCAAACCAGCCCTACAGGAAATATTGAAAGGGGTCCTCTAAGCAAAGAGAGAGCCTAAAAGGAACAGAGACCAGAAAAGAGGAGCGACAATATACAGTTAACAGTCACCATACAGGCAATGCAATGGCACTAAATTCATCTGTCAATAGTTACCCTGAATGTAAATGGGATTAATGCCCCAATCAAAAGACACAGAGTATCAGAATGGATAAAAAAAACAAGACCCATCGATATGCTGTCTACAAGAAACTCATCTTAGACCCAAAGACACCTCCAGCTTTAAAGTGAGGGGGTGGAAAACAATTTACCATGCTAATG
>JAPYYJ010002118.1:0-13270 GCA_028533885.1 Nasua narica | reverse complement strand
GATACCTGGAGAAATATTACACTGTGCGTAAACCAAATTGAATTGTTTGGTTTTTATCCTGGAAAGCCAGATACTAAGCAGGTATTCATGAGCATTATGTAGATTGGTATAAATTGACCCTTTGGGGAAGTCTAATGGCTCCAGGGAATGAGCTGAAACTAGAGAGTTTCTGGGAGTCCACACATGTCTTTGGGTGTGTGGAGACTCAACCCTCCTCAGCAGTATCTCTCCATTATTTGGTGGCTAAGTGCCTAAAATCTTGTCACTAACATGTCACTCTTTGGAGTAAACATCACTATATCTGGCTGCCCCTTTTAAAAAAATGAATCCCTATGTCATCAATTGTCCCACGTTTTCAGTCACTAGCATCTTAGTCTGAATGAGTTCACCCCTTTCCTCCAGGCCGGCTTGACCTGGCCTGGGTCAGAATGAAGGAAAGAGGGCAAAGACAGATGTAGGAGAAACAGGTCTTGAATATAAATCTGGCCAACTTCACAGATTTTCTAGGAATCAGACATTCTGCCCACAGTCCCACATAAGCCTGGCCACACCATGAGTCACACCTCTTGGGATTTTTACTATTCTCTGGCTGCAAGGACGGGGAATGCCACGGTGTGTTTCTCTCTGGTTATGAAAGATAAGGAAAAGTAGTAAAGGGCATTTCCTTTACCTTTGTTCCTTTCTCCCCACGGACCCATAAATGGTTAATGGGACTCCCCTGGTTGGAAAAATGTTCTGCTGCCCCCTGTAAAGTTTGATTCCTGGAGGCAGATCTTTTTTCAATGCGCAAGTGTCAGATAATTGGAAGGGTGGAGTAACTATAAGCCCGACACACCTTTGTCAGGACTTGTTAGGGAGCAAAGAACTGAAAGAAACAAGGGGGAGAGCAGGAGAAGTGAACATTTTTGAAAGATCACTCAGCTCTAACACACCTGGGCTGGGTCTGGATAAAAAAAGTGGGGTCTGCTAACTCCTCGGAGAAAACAGCAGGAGGAGAGAGAGAGAGGGGGTTTTATTCAGTCCCTTCCAAATCCCAAAGAAGGTAAGTTCCAGGAGGGATTTGCCCTTTGTCTCCCTTCCTCTGGGACTTTGACTTGACCTTTGTATTTGGAATTTAATTGTTTTTTGGAGAAAATAAGATGAAATTGTTAAGGTTCAAGCATTGGGGTAGAGGCAGTTAATTGGTCACCAAAGGTTATTTTGCTTTCTGCATTCTGCTTAGGGGAGGTCTTTTAAAGGAACAGTAAGAAAGATTCATCTGGGGAAAGGAGAAGAAAAAGACCAGTTAAGATAAACTGGGCTCTCTCCTGTTGGATTTTCTTTCTTGGTATTATTTTCAGTATTGTAAAACAGCTTGTGTTAAATTGTTTTATTCAGAGTAGGATAGAGAGTTCTGATTCCTTCAGTCTCAGTGTCTGGCACTCGCTCTCCCCCCTCCCTCCATTTTCTTCTCTTCCCTGGAAGCAGAGACTAGCTCGGCAGTGAGGTTACAGCGGAGGTAAGTGAGTTTGTAGAAACAGCCCCTGAGCTTGAGGAGCTGAGATGCTGCCGAGCCCCGCGCCCGCAGGTCCTGATTAAACTCGAGAGGATGGGCGGACAGTGTTGTTTACCACGCTGTCGAAATACTGCCTCTAATCTAAAGTAAAGTGTAATATCTGAAATGATATAATTAATCCAGGAATTTCCTGGAGTCAAATATAGAACAAGAAAAAAAGAAAGGGACCATTTGCCTGTGTACACACGCTTACTTGACCATTTGCTGCCTCTCCCCAAATCATTTTGGGGTGAGAATTACCAACTTCAGTACCTCACTGGACCGCCTTAACTGCTCAGTGACAAATGACCATGTTGCTTTTTTTGAAGTACAGGCAAAGCGCCTGGCACATGGCTGCATGGGAGTCGCAGCTCATCACTAGCTAATGGTCAGATTTGTTAAGGTCCATAAAATATAGTGAGGTTTTTAAAAGATAGTCATTTGAAAAGCAGAACTGTTTCTCCTCACCCCTGTCTGCTGTGTCTTAGAGGGAAGGCACAGACCTAAGGCAGCTCCTGATGGCTGCCCTTCCGAGAATCGGAGGCCCACAGCTCTACTCTGAGCCCCTTCAAAACACCTACTCGAATCTGATCACACTTGACCTGGGGACAGTTACAGAGTCTTGCCTCAAGTTTGGATAGAAACTCAGACTCGTGAGACTGATCCCACCCAAGAGCCGAGCTCCTTCTCAGATCGTGCCTGACCAAAAGAAGCCTAGGTCTGTGCGGTTGGGCTCAAAACAGTGGCAGGACTTCACGAAAAAGGGCCGTAAACAAGAGGCAGAATCACAAAGCCGGTGCCCAAACTCCCTCAACCCCAAATTCTGCAAGTCAGGGGTGCCAGATGTAGCCAGGGGCACACCCAGCGCTGAGGTTTATAGAGACAAAAGCCTCTGAGACAATCCACCCCTAGGGCGCTAGATTTCCTGGCATCAAACTGCTTGCCCCATCTGTGTTAACAGATCAGAGTAGTGTGTGTTTTTTTCACACTGTGACCATTTTGTTGCGTTGCTTTTAAATTTGAAGCGTACAGAGGTGGGAGTAATAGAAGCTGTAAAAAAATACTTGCGGGTCCTCAGCAGAGGCTGGGAGGATTAATTCTTAAAATAGGAACTAGAAAATACTTAGCTTCTCCATTCCCTTCCTTACTGAAGACCAAGTGTTTCGTGGCTCATTATTATAAGGTTTTTAATTTTATTTATTTATTTGAGAGAGAGACAGAGATAGCGAAAGAGCACACAAGAGCGGAGGAGAGGGAGAAGCAGGCTCCCCTCTGAGCAGGGTTAGATCTCAGGACCCTGGGATCATGACCTGAGCCGAAGGCAGCCGCTTAACTACCTGAGCCACCCAGGCGCCCCTCATGGGTCATTAGACTGAGGTCACGGTGAGAGCTGACTACCCCTAACAGCGGTTAGTCCTGGTTTGTGCGAGTGCCATGGTCGGAATGGTTTTAGGTGAATGTGACATCATTTAAATGCAGTAGAAAGAAAAGAAAATTCAAATGAGTAGAAAAATGATTTTGAATTGCGTCTTCCTGCCTAAGAAAATATCACGAGATCGTTTTTGTACGTCTTCTAAAGAGCATCAACTATGACATCACCACGAAGCAGCCCCTTAGCACTACGGATGGAAATTAGCATAATTTTGGAATTGAGAACCTAGAAACCTGCTCTTCCTTGGTTTTAGTGAAGTGGCCTCAACATCAAAGAAGTTAAAATTAAAGTTAAAAATTATGCTACTTGACGGTGCTTCCATTAAGTAGTGTTTTGGGAGGAGAGGTGAGCTGGGTGGGGAGGGCAGGCTCAGGCATGTGTCCGGGCTTGGAACTTTCCTTTCCCTAGCTTTACACTTCTTTAAACTATTCGCACTGAGAACGCTTAAAAACGAAGTCCTGCGGGAATACCATAGGCCCTATGGGACGATCCCAGCCTCAACCCATCACTTTCCTTTCGATGACTCACTTAAAAAAACCTTTCGTCTTATGTTTGGTTTAGAGGAATCTGCCTCCCAGTATAACCCTGCCTCTTCAGGCTGCTGGTGGCAGAGTCCTAACAGCACTGCGGCCTGGGAATTCCAGGCCCAGGAAAGCATTCGGAGCAGCCGTGGACTCAGCCATCTCAGGGGCTTCGGGCGGAAGGGGAGGCAGGGGCCCCTCCACTCTCACGCAGCTCAGGCCCACTCTCTCCCTGAGCACCTTCTAGTAAGGAGCCCCCAGGCCTGGGAGGAGGGTATCTGATTTCTTAGCAGGTGGTCCTCTCCTTGTGCCCTCTGGAAGTTGGGGAGCCCGTGGCATTTTGCTGTCACACCTCAAAGCTCCACCATCAGGACTTAAGAAAAAGATTGGGAGTGCCTAGAATAGTGGGTTATTTTTCTGGGTATGGAAAGAACAAGAAAACACTCACTAGGTTTGCTGCCTAGACACAGAGACCCCTATCAATGGGCGCTATCCTCAGTCTGCCTTGATGGCAACAAGTAAAAGAAACCTAGCCAAACCCAAATGGAGGGCTGCTGACAGCTGCTTTCTTTAAAGGATCAAACACACAATAACCTGCGGGAAGTAAAAGCTTCCTAGGCCTGTTATAAACAGTACCTTTCAGGATAGTGTTTCCTATCAGTTCGGGTACCACCCTAGGTGGCTCCCCACAAGCGGCCAGGTGTATTTGAGTGTTTAATCTCCAAAATGCCTCCTGGTCTGCAGCTAACGACCAATTTAAAAAAACCAAAAACACACAAAAAAACAAAACGCAGAGAGGCTTCAGAGATACCAAAGGCAATTACTGCTTAAACAAAAGCTTTCAAAGAGGGTGTCTGGTGACTTGTAGGTTTGTATGACAGTAGTCACACATGTTATAGCCGAAATGCAGACACAGACACAGGCCAGGTTCTGCCTTCTAAAGAGGCTGGGCTCCGTTGTGAAACGTTTATGGAGCCGCTCCTCCTCTTTGGCTCTGAGAACCATACCAGAGCCAAAGCCACCTTCCGTGACTTTTCAGATCCAGTCAGGAGTTTTTCCGTGATGCCTTATTCCTTGCCTGGAGCTGTATTTAAGAAACTCCAATGAACAAGAAGCTGGCATATTCGACCAGGCCCTGAAGCTAACCGTGCCCATCTTGGTTCATTCCACCGGCCAGCTGAGCAGCCGGTCTCCTGTAGTCTTGGTTTTCAGCAGGGAAGTCACCCAGGGCCGCATTATGACTTTCATGGGCACTATCTATTTGATTTTGTGAACCCCTTCCTCCATTCAAAAAAAAAAAAAAAAGCTTAACAAATTATATTTTATAACTGCACTGAAAGAATATAAACCAGGTTGGATTGTGTTCATTTCTCCTTCTGATTTTAAAGATTTTCTTTTTAAGATTTATTTGTTTGAGAGAGAGAGAGAGAGCACATGTGCATGAGTAGGGGAGAGGGGCAGAGAGAGAGGGGGAGAGAGAATCCTCAAGTCCTCAGACTCCCCACTCAGCACAGAGCCCAACTCAGGGCTAGATCACAGGACCCCAAGATTGAGACCTGAGCCAAGGTCAAGAGTCAGATGCTTAACTGACTAAGGCACGCCATTTCTCCTAATTTTAAATTTTTTAAAAAATTATTTATTTATTTGAGAGAGAGAGAGAGAGCGCATGAGCAGGAGGGAGGGGCAGAGGGATAGGAAGAAGCAGACTTCCCACTCAGCCTAGAGACCAATGTGGGGCTCAATCCTAGGACCCAGAGATCATGACCTGAGCCAAAGGCAGATGCTTAACCGACTGAGCCACCCAGCCTCCCCTCTCCTCCTGATTGTAAAATGAAGTTAAAACACTTTCATGGGCCCCTAAAAGTATGATAGGATTAGGCACTGTGCCTTGTGTGCCTAATGGATAAGTGACGCTGAAGTCACCAGGCAGGTAAAAAAATCTGAAAGAAAAAATCTTAAGCAAGGGGTATCCTGGGCAGAAGTGGCTTGCCCCAAATTCCAGAATCCAATTTGAACTGAATCCAAAAGAGAAAGGGAAGGTTATTGGGAGGAGGTAGAACCACAGGAAAAGCCAGATTTCAAGTCTTCCCAGACATGGGACTGGAAGCACATCAAGAACCCAGTTGGGATGGTGATCCCTGTTGTACTCTCCTGTGTGTTTTTTTGTTTTGTTTTTGTTTTTTTAAGATTTTATTTATTTATTTATTTGACAGAGAGAGAGAGATCACAAGTAGTCAGAGAGGCAGGCAGAGAGAGAGGGGGAAGGAAGCTCCCCACTGAGCAGAGAGCCTGATGCAGGGCTCGATCCCAGGACCCTGAGATCACGACCTGAGCCAAAGGCAGAGACCTCAACCCACTGAGCCACCCAGGCACCCCTCTCCTGTGTGTTTAAGCCTCACTCTTGCTGTCAGATGACCTCAGTCCATCTATGCTTCAGGACACAGTGGACAAGATCTCAGTGATTTTCCCTTCTGGAAGCAGTGAGTGAATGGGGAACATAGATACCATACAAATATGCCTTTCCTACATATTTCTGTAGATTTTACACATTTTCTTCATATACTTTTCCCTAATCGTGTCTGCAAATAAGCATAGTGGGGCTATCTTGTTACGAAGGGAAAGTTCCATGTTGTGAGAAGTGTTAAGTGTCATACAAGTACCAACAATACAATAATTTTTTTTCCTGATTTAAATCCATTAAACATTGGGATGCCTGGGTGGTTCAGTTGGTTAAGCGTCTGCCTTCAGCCCAGGTCATGATCCCAGCGTCCTGAGATAGAGTTCTGCAGCGGGCTCCTTGCTCAGCAGGGAGCCTGCTTCTCCCACTGCCTGTTATGTGCTGTCTCTCTCTCTTTCTCTGAGAAATAAAACCTTAAAAAAAAAATAAATCCATCAAACATCATTCTTCCCTCTAAACTCTAAATAATGAAGTATGAATGTCTTCTAATCATCGAATTCCCTATAGAACACTAAACATTATGGGATACAACAAAATGAGTTCATTAAAAGCACCAAGTGCCTTGAGAGATATCCTTCAGCTGTCTGTTACTTTGGCAAAGAATTGAGGTTTTATAGTCAAAGGTCAAGGCACCATATCTTCCATGTAATTCCGCTACTTCTCAGCAGGGGGCAGTCTAGTCGATGAGATCCTGAAAAATGAGCTCCCCATACAGAAGAGAATCCAAAGTGGAACCAGTAAATGACTCCCTCTTATAATTGAATCAAGGAGTGGGAAGGACTCTGTAAAAAATATGCTCAAGAAAGAATTATGCCTTGAATTCTGGGAGTCAGTGTTTTTTTTCTCAGCTTGCATACTAGGGAACCTGTGTTTCCTAAAAGTGATGGTGTCATGGCTGATCATGGTTTCTGACTTTTTTGCAGGTGGCTATGGTATGGATGTAACCAAGAAAAACAAGCGAGATGGCACCGAAGTCACTGAAAGAAGTAAGAGCATGAGACATATTATTATAAAAGTAATAAAAAATTTGGAAAGAGTAATTCATGCCTGATTCCATGACAACTACTGTCTCATTTCTAAATTATTTATAGTTTTTCTTGTTTGTTTCATTTTGTTTCACTGTGTCATCTAAAATGTTTTCCTAAGTAGACTTTATTCCTTCCCATATGATGGCTTTTGTTTTTTATTTTAACATACTTGTAATCAAAATGTGTTCTGCTTTTTCTTCAAAAATGAAAATTACCATTTTGACATATAGTTTTCATAATTAGTACTTTTAATACTGCATAATATTCTGTGGAATGAATCTGCCAAAGGCATTTAACCATTTAGAAGACAGGGCAACAGAAATCCAAAAGAATAATATCCTACTTACTGCAGGGACAAAGTTAGAATAACACTGGTGTCACAGTTGCAATCTACACTAAAACTGAAAACAGACATATTTCTTTTGTGAAACTGCCCAAATGGTAAATTAAGAGACATTTAAACTGTCCCCGAAACGGTTCTGACTCTTTCATTTGGCCTGTGACTTTCATATATCTCTAATAAAAAAAATTCTGGCTTCCCAGACTTGGAACGTTAGGTTAAGAAATAATTTATTTTTATGTGTCCAAGAATCCCAAAGGTCCACACAATAAGAGGTTCAGTAAAAGCCCAAGGACTGTTCTTCAAACAAGCTGCCATTTTAGTCTGAAAAACCATTTCCTATTATGCAAGGAATGCACTTGCTGCCCCTGTCATCACCCCCAGGTTCCTGCCAGGATCAGGAAATCAATCAGAAAAATACCCTGTGAAGAAGGAAAGGGGTGGGGCAGCAAGACCAGTGCAGGACAGAGCAGTGTCCTGCAGGACGGCTTAAACTGGCACAAAGGATCCTGCACCTTTTCTCCTTCGGCCTCCCATATGGACGCGCGTGCGCACATACACAGCACCCACGCATATATACCTGGGCATGCGCACATGCACAGCACATCCGCACGCACGCACGCGCATATACCTGGGCATGCGGACATGTACACCTCGCGTGCACATATACCCGGGCATGCGCACACATGCACACACCGTACAAATATGTGACGTCAATAGACTGCTGCTCCTTTCTGTCCCGCACAGAGGGAGGTGGTGATGATGGTTGCCCTCAGAGAACAGCCTTGGCCCCACTGTGGTTTTAGGAATCTACGCAGCTCCCCATATTGCTGAAGGGTAGAGAACCGTTTAGGAAGGCAACAGGGCTTTCTTCTAACTGGTGTTTAAAACATACAGGAAGCTTTTATTACCTTCGTAGACTCGCCCTCACTTGGGAGTCTAGAGAAAGTCTGGGGAGGCAAAGGCACTGGTTCTTGTAGTCTGTCTTTGATGCGTCTGTCCTTGATTTCACCAAGCACCAAATGTGACTTAGTAATAACCCTGAGCCTTCCTACACAACCCCACACTCAGGGATGGCCCTGAAGGTTTTAGCATGAATGATTTAGCATGAATTATGTCCTTCAGACACCCCCAGTTGAAAAAGAAGTACAGAGTAATCATCCACTTCACAGTGAGATCAGCCAGCATAATGCACTGACCCCAGCCGGACCAGGTGACCTTTGGAAGGGGCAGTGCAGGCAAGAGTGTGGCTCGACACATTTGAGGTGGCTTGAGGCCCTGGTCCTCCTTCAGAGGTGAATCCAGACCTAGACTGGATCTAATCGTTAAATGAGAGACATGAATGTCAAGGTCAGTCATTCTTCTAATCAGTGGGTAACTGCTTTTGGTTCCAAAATGATATAAATGTATTTTCCAGTTACATTAAACCTCATTGTTATTGCACGTATGTTCATGTGCAGAAAGTCAGAGCACATTTCTTAAGGCACGAGTATACAAAAATCTATATTGGACCTAATTTAAGATGCTGAGCCTATGACAGATGTTAGACGTTGCCAAAATATAGGGAATTCAGTGTGTTATATCTTATCTTTTTATTGTCTTTTTCTAGTTATCACGGAAACAGTAACTACAAGACTTACATCCTTACCTCCAAGTAAGTGACTGTGGAGAGCCTTCTTCTCAGTAAGGGATGTGTGAAGGAATCTCCCCCCGCCCCCATGTAATCTTTCCCATAGACGCTTGCTCTTAAGTTGAGCAAAACCAAAATATCTGAAATCTCTTTTTTAACAGCTATATAGACATTAACTTATATACCACAAAATCCACCAGTTTGAAGTATATATAATTCAATGGTTGTTGGTATTGTTAACCTTAAAAATAAAATGGTCAGTTATTTTACCAGCAAAATATGGGTTTCTTTGGGAATAGCAAATAATCACAACCTGGAACAAGCAAGCTAAGACAGGACCATAGGCAAGTCCAGCAAACAAAGGAGAGGAACATTATTTCTTGGGGGAAGAAAGAGGAAGCTAAGAGGTGTCGTTTAAAAGAAAGACCATTGGAGAAAAGCAGTTCAGGGTGATTGATGGTTTCTCATTGGCCAAGTAGCAGGTGTAGTAGATTTCCTATAGGAAATGCACCGTACATCTTTCCCTATTGGGGGCTGTAATGGATGACTCTTTCCTGTTGAGAATTCTTCTGTTGTGTCTGTAGTTGACATTAAGTTGCATGGCTCCCCTTCCAACCTCCCCCCCAGCATCAATTCACTTTAGCGAGGTTTCCTTTTTTACAGTATATTTCCGGAGTTGTACAGCCATTTTAATAATCTAATTTTAGAACATTGCAGCACCCCAAAAGGAAACTTCATGACCATTAGCAGTCACTCCCCATTACCTCCCCTCTCCCAAGCCCCTGAGAACCATGAATCTATTCTCTGTCTCTACAGATTAACCTGATTGGTCGGTCATATCAGAAACGTTGCCCAGCCTGAGCATAGGGTGGGAGAAGGGAACCACCAGTCGGGCTTCTGTCTCGAGTCCACTAGTTTTCTGAGGAGGTCCATAGGTTGAGTGACTTCTGTATTGGACAGCTGGGCCCTAAAGCTACCCCTGCACCGGCCAGGCAGCCGGGCTTACAGAGGACGGGGATGAGTGGTCAGAGCATGGCAGCCACCACGTGGAACACCAGCGACACAGAGCTGTCACTCACCCCTTCCACAAGTCTAGTGGCTGCCATGTCTGTGGCACTGACCAGGCAATTTCCGAAAAGCAAGCCCAACCCACGTCCTGGCCTCACAGAACCTTTCATCACTGAGCTACCTTTTCTAATACTTCAGCTTTCCTAATGGGCAACTTGCTATGCTCCACCCAGAAGACTTTCCTTTTAAATCAGGTGGAATATTTGCTCTTGACATTCCTATCACAAACAAACAAGTGAGAGTATGGCAGCTTGCACCCTCAAAGGGACCCCAACCCAGCAGGGTCGTGGGTGGTAAGCCAGGGGTGGTCTCCACAGCACAGCAGGAGGGAACCCCCTGGCCTGACTCCACCCATAAATTGTCACGTGCTTCTTGTTTGTGCAGAAGGGGGAACCAGCAATGGCTATGCTAAAACGGGCTCTCTGGGTGGAGGGACCCGGCTGGAGAAGCACAGCCTGACCCATGGCAGCAGTGGCTACATAAACTCAAGTAAGTGCCTGCTGGTGGAGGGACTGGGGGAGAACAGGTGGACAGCGGCAGAGGGAGCCCTGCAAGGAGAGGGATGGTCACAACTGCTTGTCATCCATTCCAAATGCCCCCAACTGTTGTGTAACTGACACAGAGCCCAGCCAAGGTGATACTTTCAAATAAGCCGCATCGGAAGCCTCCTTACAACGGGATCAATTTTTCTTTAGTCCCCAAAATAACTAACAATGCTCAAGAATGCTTTGTGGGGAGGTGGCTCTTTCCCCACTGAGTCACTCTCTTGAAGCCATTTCTTTTAGGGAAGGGTGTGCACACAAGAGGATTTACAATTTGAATTAACAACAGCAACAAAAGAAATTTAGCCACTAGGTTACTCGCTCAGGGAGTCTAGTGACCCGCAATCCCACACTGAGTTTCCACTGGGCAAGCATCCAACACAGGCCCATTGTTCCCAATGAAACACTCTTTCACAGTAGCTTTCCAATTGAAAGGAGACACAAAACAAAAAACAAGCGCAGTATAACCCCTGAGGCCATTTAAACAATCTCAGATTGACACTGAAAAAGAAGACCCAAAACAAACAGCCAGGTTGACCAAGAGGCGTGGTTGCCGCTAGCCGGCAAGGTCAAGGGACATGTTGTCCGATTGTATCCTAGTTCAGCCAGCTGTGAGCTGCAATTAAATGCTAGGTCCTCAAGAAAAGTCCTGCCGAAGCCTCTCCCTCGCCACGTGCAGCCACGTCCACAAAGGGCCCCCCTGCCTTCCTTCCGTGGTCAGCTGGGGAAGGGCAGCGGCGGTGATCCCACCTCCCATTTCCGAGCGGCCACAGGAATACCTGCGGTGCTCGCAGAGGGTCCTCGGGGCCCTCCGGAGGGCCCTCTTTTACCCTGAGCAGCCTGAGTGCAGTCGGTATAACAGCAAAGCCAGTCTGAGGTGCTGTGAGAGGTGATGCTTTTCCCCACTCGCAGGTGGGAGCACGCGAGGCAATGCCTCCACGTCCAGTTACAGGAGGGCTCACTCCCCCGCCTCCACTCTGCCCAACTCACCCGGCTCCACCTTCGAAAGGAAAACGCACATCACTCGCCATGGAACATACGACGGTATGTCCCGTATATTTCATTGCATTGCATTATAGACGTCCTTAGTGCAACAAGGTGGATTTATGATAGCCTGGGGACAGGGCCCAGGGCCAGAAAGAGCTGCGGGATTGTGAAGAGCAACTGATTATAGACTTTGGGGGGTGGGGCATAAAGACAAAGGGAAGTTCCTAAAGGACTTTCATGTGCTAAAGAAGATTCACCGGCTACTGGAGGCCTGATGATTGCCAAGCCTAGGTGGTTTTTCCCTCCAGTGAGGACTGGACAGTAACGCCCCGTGGGAGCTTTCAGGTCTCCTACTCTGCCTGCCTCAAATATCTGTCGATGGGATCCGGGTTTTAAGGACATTTAACGTACATTTCTTTCTGCCTTTGCTTCCCACATCAGTTTCATTTCTTCAGTGGGCTTGTGTTACTTGGAGATTTTATCGATTGACCTGCCCCCTTATTCATGCATCCATTCAGTTTTATCACATATCTACCACGTGTTTAACACTGTGTGGAATGCCTTAGGGGACACCGTAGGGGCCAAGGGCAGGTCGCCTCAAGATAGGCCAGTCTGGCATGAACATTATTTTGAGTTAAAAGCAGTCCAAACCCAGCAGATTCAGGAAAAGCTCTTTACTTCCCCCTCAACTGCCTGCTTGTACCCAGAAGGGAGCTATTAACAGAGATTCCCCTAAGACACTTATCGACCTAAGGCAATCTTTATTTTCTAACCATTTCCTCTCACCTTCCTGCTAATGGTCTTTGTGCCCTTTGTATCTTCAGGCCCCTACCCCTCTCCTCCGCTCACACAAGCACCACGTTGCTTGCTTCTGGAATTTCCATGTCTGTGTGGATTCCCTGTATGTACAAAGTTAAATTTGATTTTCTCCTTTCTCCTGTTAATCTGTCTTATGTCAGTTTGATTCTTAGTCCTGCTAGAAAGATCTTGAAGGGTAGAGGAAATTCTTCCTCTCCAACAGCACTTCAGTGAGTTAGACCTGAGGGGCACCTGGGTGGCACAGTCAAGTGTCCATCTCTTGGTTTTGGCCCAGGTCGTGATCTCAGAGTCGTGAGATCGAGCCCCGGGTCCGGCTCCATGCTCAGTGTAGAGTCTGCTAACGTTCCTCTCTCCCTCTGCCCCTCTCCGCTTTCTCTATAAAATAAATAAATCATTTTTAAAAAGAAGAACTAGATGTGGATCTTGTCTTCAGGTTGCCTCTGGTCTAATAGATAAGCTAAGCTGACAGATAAAAACTGTGATGTAAAGTTGAAGGGGATGAGCATTTCCAGCTGAGTCTTCAGGGAAGATTGTGTGGGGAGGAGGCCTCTGAGCTGGGTCTTCAAGGTGTGTGACATTTGAGGCCCGGTGGAGAGGTGGGGTACTCCAGCCTGCTGGGGGCGGCGGGGGGACTCAGCACAGACAGGCTGCAGTCCCCGGCCTAGGCAGCAGGCAGCTGGAGGGGCTCTGATTCAGGGCTGGCCTGTGATGTCTAGACTCTATTCTGCCACTGGGATTTTTGAGTAGAGAGTCGGTCCTCCCTAGAACTCAGGAAGCCATGCACAGGAACAGGGAGGAAAAAGGCTGAACATGGTAACAGGTTAGAAGATGCTTGTAGTCAAGGGCAATCTTGGCTGGAACTAGGGCGGTGGCAGTGGGAGAGGAAACAAGGACCAGGAGATGGAATTGAT
>JAPYYJ010002117.1:0-13272 GCA_028533885.1 Nasua narica | reverse complement strand
GTGGAGAGGGAGATGAAGGGAATCTTAGCAGGCTTCATGCTCAGTGCAGAAGCCCACATGGGGCTCCATCTCAGGGCTCTTGAGATCATGACCCGAGTCAAAATCAAGAGTCAGACGCTTAACCGACTGAGCCACCCAAGCGCCCCAAGGAAGATGTTTCTTAATGACAAAAAGAGATCCTCATAATGAAAGCATCTTCCTTCCCCTGAAATGTTGTCATAAGTGTGAGAGGTGCTTGGAACTTCTATAGCCATCGTAAGCCCATCAAGGAATCTGAACCAACATGGTAAAAAGGGCATAGAAAAGGAACAAAATGACATGGAATCTGTGATCATCTTGTTAGGCTGCTAAATATCTCAGAACTTCCTGTTAAGTGAGATGAAGAGCCCTATATTATTATGTAAACCACATGCACTGGATGTTAATTTACGCTCAGCTCAAAATGGAGCATCTTTTGAACTCTGAACTACTTGTTGTAGGAAACCTTAGTGTCCTAACAAACACAACTTGGGAACCACTGAACTAGAGCAATTCTTTTGTATTACAGAGGAGGGAACTGAGACCCAGAAAGGTCTCCACGGCCCGTCAAAGGCCACATAAGTAATAAGTAAAACAGTTGCGATTAGAAGCTTGATATCTTGGCTCCTAAAAAGACCAAAATGGAATTCTGCTTCTCTCCTTACAATATAACTTAAATCCCCAAGAGAGCTCACATCACATCTGTGAGCATTTCATGCTCACATCTTCTTTTTCATCAGAAGATGGAGCTAAAGAACAACTGAGAAATTTCCACTTCATGATCCTTCTTAATCTTATTTTTGGGGAACTAAGTCAAAGGATGCTTGTATTACTTTCTCAGACATGATGTAAAAACAACAACAACAACTCAAACCACATTTTCTGGGTCCAAGCATCATCTGTACCATCTACCATTAGATGAACGTACCAGAAAGCAAAAATTATACTACCCAACAGACTGAGTCCGTATCAAGTAGTGAGGCTCCCTGCAGATGAAAAAGATAGTTTGAACTGCCAATCATTCATGAGTCCACTAATTTAGCCTAACAACATAATGTCCTGTTACTTCCCCTGGTTGAGGTCATGGTAATTTGCTGTATTTATAATGGGGTTTTGATCTAGATGAGATGTAGCTCTATTTTTACAACATTACACCTTCTAAGAGAGAGCCCTCCTTCCTGTGATGCATTCATGAGTGAATTTGCCATCACAGGTCCTTTGTCTAGACCTGGTGAATGTTAATTTTTCCCTACCTCTTCTGCTCTACATCCGATTTTCAGATAGAAGCAAACTAAAAGTAAGGCAGCAAAAGCTTATATTCTCCCCAAATGTCTCACAGTTGATCTAAAAAGGGGAAAGAGGGGAGAGATCTTGCATAAAGACAGAGGGCTAACTTTGTAAGCACATCCTGTGTAGACATTTAAAAAAAGAAAATAATTCTGCCCGGTCTTCTGCAAACCCACGAAACAATGGGTCACAATTTTTCATGAAGACAGGATACCTCAGGGCTCCGGCGTGGCTCAGTGTGTTAAGTGTCTGCCTTCAGTTTGGGTCGTGATCTCGGGGTCTGGGATCGAGCCCCGCATTGGGCTCCCTGCTCAGCAGAGACTCTGCTCCTTCCTCTCCGTCTGCCCCTCCTCTCGCGTGCTCTCTCTCTCTCTCAAGTAAATAAACAAAATCTTAAAAAAAAAAAAAAAAGAAAAAGAAAAAAAGAAAAGGAAAAGACAGGACACTTCTTTTGAATTGGGTCCCAATTTGCGAAATAAAAACTGTGCCTTAGAAAAATATTAAACCCTGTGACTTCCAATGTAGTTTGAGGGAGATTGAACCTGTTATCTAGATCAGATTTTTTTTTTAAAAGATTTTATTTATTTATTTGAGATAGAGACAGTGAGAGAGAGCATGAGAGGGGAGAAGGTCAGAGGGAGAAGCAGACTCCCCGTGGAGCTGGGAGCCCGATGCGGGACTCGATCCCAGGACTCTGGGATCATGACCCGAGCCGAAGGCAGCGGCCCAACCAACTGAGCCACCCAGGCGCCCTCTAGATCATATTTTTAAATTGAATTGCCCCCTTTACTGGAGACAAACATAGAACAACTATTTCTCTTTAAAATGAGAGAAATGCTCTTTTTTGCTTCCCCCGAATTCCTTATTCCTAAACTGTGGTTGCTTGGTTTTTGTCGTGATTAACCTCTTATATCTTTGATTTCCTTATCTGTAAAGTGAGGATACCAATTCTCCTCACACGGGATTAGTGTAAGGATTGAGAAGAAATAATACAAAGCGTTTAGCCCAATATTAGATACATAATAAGTATATAACAAATGTTAGATCGTTTTCTCTTTGTGCTAGTTTGAGGCAATGGTGTGGAGACCACAGAGTCTGGGTTTCTTTCCTGAGAGCACCCCCATAACTCAACATGCAGAATTTTAACTTTAAAGCTAACAGGGTATGAAGGGACTACTATTGCAGACAGACTCACAGAAAGACCAAGTGACACTAAGGACTTTTAAAGAACATGGCGGCCTCATAATAAATCAGTAACAATTCTAGGAATAGGTTTGAATATTCACTATCAAATAAAAATGTCACATGTAATAAAGACAGTATCTCCTATCAGTAGGAAAAGATAAACATTTTACTAACTGGACATCCGTGCAGAAAAAAGGTAAAATCGGAAGTATTGCTCACATCATAAATCAGAAATGAAACCCAAACGGATACAAGACTGAAATGCACAAAATGAAACCACAGAAATACTAGAAGAAGAAAACATGGGTTGATTGTTCTAAATCAGCAAGTGGGAGAAAGTTCCCAATTTCTGAAAATCCAGAAGTAAGAGGGTGGTAAAACATTGATAAATTTGACTACATAATGCCTTTTTGTGCCCCCCCCCCAAATGTGAACAACAAATGACAAACTGGGAAAAAAATTTGCAAATTATACCAGAAAGGGTTATGTTTAAGGAAGTAAAAGGAAAATTGTGGAATCACTGTATTGTACACCTAAAACCAATAGAACACTGTATGTTAATTATACTTCAATTTTAAAAAAAGACCAAAATTAAGAAAAAATACCATTCCACAAAAAAAAAGGGGGCAGACAAAAAGGGCAAATTATTCTTAAGCATATAAAATAACACTTACATAGGGAAAATACAAAATTAAAACAACATTGAAATACTATTTCTTCTCTATTATACTGGCAAAAATTCAAGCATTTCATAGCACACTTTGTCGGCCAGGCTGTAGAGAAGCAAGCGCTCTCATATATTGCTCATTGGGATGTGAATTAACAGAGCCTCTATGAAGGGGAATTGGTCAACATCTAGCAAAATTACATGAGTACTTACATTTCGATCCAACAATCCTACTTTTAGAAATCAAACCCAAAGGTAAATAGCAAAATCACAATTTGACATATGTACAGGGCTCTTACAGATTGATTTTTACTCGCAAGACTTCAGACAACAAATGTTTGGCTTTCTCCTCCACACCAACCAATTTTCCAACTCTCTGGACGCTCACTTGGTGTCCGACAATTCGATTCAATTCTGGGGTAGCCCCAGACCCCACAAATTAAGGGCTCGGTCCCACAACACTGACCCCACTTCAGATGCCGCGCACAAGTTGCAGGCCCCTGTCCTTCTGAATGACCTGCTATAAGCCATGGATTCCCAGAGCCCCCTCCTCAGGTTTGATAATTCTCTACAACAGCCTACAGAATGTAGAAAAACACTTTACTTACTATTCCTAGTTTATTCTAAAGGATATCGTAAATGGTATGAATGACTAGCCTGATGAAGAGGCACACAGGGGGTACTCTGGAAGAATCCCAAGCCCAGGAGCTTCAATCCCTGTGGAGTTGGGTTGCATTACCCTTCTAACACATGGTAGCATTCGCCAACCCAGAAGCTCCCTGAGCACCGTTATTTAGGGGTTTTTAACAAGGTTCCATTAAGTACACAAGACTAAGTCATTGGCCACTGGTGAATAACTCTATCTCCAGCCCCTCTCCCGAGTTTGGGAGGTGGGGCAGAAAGTTCCAACCTCTAATCAGATGGTTGGTTCCTCTGCCATTTTGAATCAACCGCCATCTTGAACCAGCCACCACGTTGAAGCTCTCTAAGGGCCTACCAAGAGTCAGCTCAGTAGCATAAACTCGGATGTGGTTGAAAGGGGTTTAGTATGAATAACAAAAGATACCCCTCTCACCCCTATCACTAAGGATCTTCCAAGGGTTTTAGTAGCTCTTGTTTCAGGAACCTGGGACAAAGACCAAATATTAGAATAAAAGATGCTCCCATCACCCTTAGTGGTCAGGAGATTACAAATGTTTTAGGAGTTCTGTGCTAGGCATCAGGACGAAGACCAAATATATTTTCTTATTATAACACAACATCACAGCTAATCATTGCAGCACCATCTGTAATGACTCAAGTATGTATCAATAAGGAACTGATTGGGCACACAGTGGAGTATTATACAGCTATGCAAAGGAATGACAAGGTAGTTCACGGTATATGTCTATAGAGTCATCTCTAGGATATATTATTGAATGAAACAACAGCAAAGTACAGAAGAGAGTACATATATTCCTTCAGTGTGAGAAAGGGATTAGGTTAGAAATATATACATGTTGGATTAGATTTTTTAAATACAACTAATCTAAAACCTAACAAAAATCACCTATATGAGCTAAGAGAGGACTGAGTGAAGGGATGGGGATAGAAGTTAGACTTCTTTTAATGTCCCATTATAGTTTTGACCTTGGAACTATGCAAATGACTTACATAATCATTTTAAAAATTAAATCAAAATTAAAAATTAATTTCTTCACAAAAACTGCAACACACAGAAGGATTAGTTCGAGTTACTTTAAAACATAGACATTTAGGGACACCTGGGTGGCTCAGACAGCTAAGCATCCAACTTGATTTTGGCACAGGTCATGATCTCATGGTTGCACACTCCCAAATAAACAAACAAATCCTTAAAAAAATAAAAATAAAACACAGACGTTTGACTGCATACACGATCAGGATATACCCTCATTACAAAAAGAGCTGCAGATAAATTTTAAATTGTTTTTGGGAGTCATATTGTTAGTCACCATTATTAATATAGCCATTTTGAAAGTATAATACATTTTATGGAGGATAAAGCACCTAATTATGTTAACATCATTGGATCTAAGATTTTTAGCATGAAAGAGATATAAACATAAAATCAAGTAAGTAAAAGCCTCGTGTTCCTACATTTAAATTGGAAATAAAAGCATGAGCTCATATATTTCTCTTGAAAAAAGAAACAAAAACGTTATTTCTAGCTTTCTCCACTGAAAAGGTAACCATTTCAGGACCAAGAAGCATCCCTAGTGCCCAGATTTGGTCTCTAAATATCATTCCCACTAAGATGATCCAAGACTCCTCGAGAAATGGCTAAATTCAGGTTGGGGCAAGAAATGTATGAAGATGAGCCTAAGACATTTTATACTAGAAAGCAAGGAAGCTCTCAAAGACTCTTCCGGGACTGTGCTGAAGGACACGGAAACCAATCTGTGCAGACCCCTCAGGGACTTCTACTGGCCCCAAATGAAACAATCCATGCATCTAACAGCAAAAATGTTACAAGGTATTAAATGAATTCAAACTCATGAGTTCATAATAATACTTTAAAAATGCATTGATCGAAGTGCCTGGGGGACTCAAGTCCATTAGACGTCTGCCTTTGGCTCCGGTCACACTCCCAAAGTTCTGGGTTCGAGCCCCACATTGGGCTCCCTACTGGGCAGGAGGCCTGCTCCTCCCTCCACCCCTCTCCCCACTTGTGCTCTCTCTCAAATAAATAAATAAAATCTTTTTAAAAAATCATTGATCATCTGTAACATGTTAAAAACATTGAAATTCTTTATTTCATCATACTTCACATTTTATTGATCACTTTTAGATATCGCTCACCTATCAATTCTTTCATCTGAAATTTGACATACCTCATTACTGTCCCTAAATAATAAAAATGGCCATAAAACACATGAAAAGATGCTCAACGTCATTAGGGAAATGCAAGGCAAAACTACAATGGGCTAGAATGTTGTAGCCACAAGGATGGCTAGAATAATAAAAAAAAAAAAAAGACAGGTGATAGTAAATTTGGGAAAGGATACAGGGAAATGAGAATCCTCATAGATAATTAGTGGGAATATAAAATGCTTCAGACACTTGGGAGAAAGACCTTGAGGGTTCCTCAAAAAGTGAAACCGAGTTACCATCGGATCTAGAAATCCCACCCCTCGGTATATACCCCACAAAACTGAAAACATATGTCCATACCAAACTCGTGCCTGAGTGTTCATAGCAGCATTATTCATAATAGTGAAAAGGTAGAAATAATACAAGTGTCCATCAGCTGGTGAATGGACAAATAAAATGTGGTATATGAGGGCACCTGGATGGCTCAGTCGGTTAAGCATCTGCCTTTAGCTCAGGTCAGGATCCCAGAGTCCTGGAATCAAGTCCTGCATTAGGCTGCTTTTCCCTCTCCCTGCTGCTCCCCCTGCTTGTGCTCTCTCTCTCTCACACACACACACAAATAAATAAGATCTTAAAAAAAAAGAGAGAGAGAGATAGTTCATACCTTAAAAAAAAAAAAAGACTGCTCACATGTTGGTCTTTGTTGAGGCTGGGCAAGGGCTACATGTGTGTTCATTATCCTTTTCTCTCTACTGTTGGATACGTTTTTAAATGTCCATAATAAAAAATATAATTTAAAAATGTTTTAAAATTACTTTTAAGAAAGAAAACCAAAACCAAAACAAAAAGAAAGAAAAAAGGTCGTTGTCGATGATTTGTTGTACTGGATTCCTAAGAGCCACCCCCTAGGATCATCTCGTCCCTAAAGCCTCCGACTGCAGCCAGGTAGAATCCCCCTCCGCCCCTCTAGGGTCCCGAGCCCTCGACTCCATCTTCTGGAACAGGCTTAGGGTTAGTTCTGTCCGCTGAACTGCACCGTCTCTCTGAACACACAGTCATTACAACTTCAGTCCTCTGAAATTCTTGATGAGCCATTTTAAATAAACCCTGGGGGTGGGCAGATAATGGAGAGTTTGCCCCTTGAAATTGTAAACGTTTTAACATTTGGAGGGAAAAATCTTTGTAAAATATACCGCCTGATTTTTACCTTTCTACTCACATTTACAAATCTGATCTGCTCTGCAGGAGTTTTTAAAAGCCCGTCATTATGGGAATCACCCCTTGTGGTTGCTGTCGTGCCCTAATTTGCACACAGGGTTACCCACTAGACGGATACCTGTTGCCTATGGCACATCACAGCAAGTTGCTTTATTTTTCTGAACATCTCTTATTTTGGGGGTCCTTCTGTCTTTTCACTTGCTGGCAGTGTCCCTTCTCTCTGTCCTCAGGGTGCCTTTCCTTATCTCCTTCTAACTTGCTTCTAATTTAATATATATGGAAAGGAACTGGAAGATGAAACTTACTAGAGTTACACATAGAAGGACCACACTTCCTAGCAATCCAGGAAATTTCAGTTTATACCTGCTAATAGCAATTGTTTTTTATTCTTGAGTGTATCCTGGGCTTAAATAATTATCTCATGATCCTACTTAGGTGCCAAATAAGAGCAGTATCTCTATTAAAAGGCCAATAGGGCTACACTTATCTACCCTCCATTCAAGGGCTAAATTATATATAAGGGTATTGTGGTTTTCCACCATTTATTGAGCATCTACTGAGTGGCGTGCACAGTGCCAGTCCTTGACCTCTGGGAGCTTATCAGAGAGTAGGGAGGTGACAAAATTATTAACTAGTAGGGCGCCTGGGTGGCTCAGTTGATTAAGCAACTGCCTTCGGCTCAGTTCATGATCCTAGAGTCCCGGGATCGAGTCCCACATCGGGCTCCCTGCTCTGCGGGGAGCCTGCTTCTCCCTCTGACCTCTCCTCTCATGCTCTCTCTGTCTCAAATAAAAAAAAATAAAAAAAAAATCTTAAAAAAAAATTATTAACTAGTAACTCATGAGTAACACGATACCACAGCTGTGCACGTATAATGATGGAGGCGTGCACTTGGCTACCTTGGGGCCACAGACCGAGGGCCATTAGTCTAGCATGGGCTTTGCCAACCTCAACAATATTAACATTTGGAACTGAGTGGTTTTCTGGCGGTGGAGGCTGCCCGACTCATGTCTAGGATGTTTGGCACCATCCCCGACCTCTACCCAGGAGGCACCAGTAGCCCCTCCTGTAAGCCATGACAATAAAAGATGTCTCTAGATGCTTCCGACATCCCCTGGTGGACAAAACTGCCCGGGGCGGGGGGAGCCTCTCGGAAAATTCTTCCTGGAGGAGATGAAGCTCAGTGAGGTCTTATAGACTGCGTAGCTGTCCGGGAGGCGAGAACTAGTGGGGGAAAGGACTTTACTAGCAAAGCTCCAGTAACAGCAGAGGACAAGGAAGTGAGAAGTAGGGAGCCAAAGGGATGGATGGAGTAAGGGTGGAGGAGGATTCAACTCAGTCCAGCATTACTAACCCACCTATGCGGATGATTTTTTTTTTTTAACTTGTGTTTCTCATTCTTCTAGGGTTTTGCTTCGGGTCAGGTTGACAGCTTAATTCTGAACAGGTAATGCATGGAAAATCACTTTGCAAACCCTGGGAAGTGTTACTCCTATGTAAATTCATCATTATTGTTGCCATAACGGCTGATAAAAAACGATGCACTTCACGGCTTCGCTTGTATGCGTTAATTCTTTGGAATTGTGAAGAAGAGAATATTGCTGTGCTGCTTATTAAACCGGGGTCTCTCGGCTTCAAATACACTCACAAAGTCTGTTGTGATAGGGGCAACCCCTCCCAACCACCTTTCTCCAGCCGGCTCCGTGTCAAGGCTGCCAGTAGGGGGCACTACAGGGAAACGGAAGGCTGGAAAAGGGAAAAGGGACTGCTCCGCCTTTGCTCCCTCTTTGTTTCAGTAACAGCAGTTGATTTCCAGTTTTCCCGGGTCCCCAGAATCAGCCTCCTTGCCCCTTTCCAGCCACCAGCATGCATCGACTTTCTGTTTCCTCCTTGGAGGCCTGGATCCCCGCTCTGGCCCCTTCCTCCAAGCTTGTCAAGGTTATTCATTCCAAACCCTTCCTAGTACAGGGCTGGTGGTGGCTCCCTTCCAGGCGATACCCCTGCGCCCCTTTCAACGTTTCAAGTTCATAAATCTTCACATGAGATCATTTCTGTTCAAATAACTTGGTGTGGCTTCTGTCTCCTGACTGGATCCTGACAGCTGCTCGGTACTATTCTTGGAGCCTTTAGTTGCTTTAAATCAGAATAATCAGGAGAGCCATTACAGGGGAGGAAGGAGAAAAACCAAGCTCAAGGTGTTGCCTCTGTGTTGACCGGTCTCTGAAAGTAGCTGCTGGATTGGTAGATTCCTGAATCACATAGGAAACGTCATTTGCAGAAAAGCAGAATAAAATCTTTTCTGGAGGGTGCACAGAGCACCTGAGGAGTCTGAAAAGCCACAGCATCTGTTCCCACAGACCAGCAGATGAGGAGGCAGACAAGGGAATGACTCAGCAACGACTCCCTCACATATTCCAGAAGCTGTTCTGGGGAACAGCCTCCTGCATGCGGTTGGTCTGCACATTTCCAGGGGCTTTAATGTTAATCTGTGTAATATCCTGGGCAAAATAACATCAATGTTTTTGGGTACCTTGCTTTCATTTCTTAAGCGAGGTTCTATTGTATATTCATCAGACAAGGTAACTGCTGTCAAAGAAGTTTCTTTTTAAAATATCTAACTTGAATAAAAGGTAGAATAAAGAATAGTAAAATTGAGTAGTAAAGATATTTTCCAATTCTCTGTTTCCTGTCAGGGATGAGGCAACTGGAATCCTTCTTACCTCTTTGCAGTTAGTTATTAAAATCTACTTGTGAGGGGCCCCTGGGTGGCGCAGTTGGTTGAGCGACTGCCTTCGGCTCAGGTCATGATCCCGGAGTCCTGGGATCGAGTCCCACATCGGGCTCCCAGCTCCATGGGGAGTCTGCTTCTCACTCTGACCTGATCTCTCACACTCTCTCTCTTTCCTAATAAATAAATAAATAAAATCTTTAAAAAAAAAAAAATCTACTTGTGGTTTTAATGTTATGTTAATGTGAATATAATTCCCAACACTTCTTTTCTTATTTATTTTTTTTTAGGTTTTACTTATTTATTTGACGGAGAGAGAGGGAGAGACAGGGAGATCAGGAACAGGAGCAGGGGGATTGGAAAAGGGAAAGCAGGCTTCCCACCAAGCAGGAAGCCCAATGCAGGACTCAAACCCAGGACCCTGGGATCATGACCTGAGCCAAAGACAGCCGCTTAATGACTGAGCCACCCTGGTGCCCTTTTTTACTCTTCTTTAAAGGCTTGTTAATAGTTAAATATTCTATATACATATACATAAATGTAAATAAAGCTTAATGAACTGCTATAAAATGAGTATCTACGTAACTAGCATTAGAAGTCAGGAACTACAATCTCACTACAATCTCTGCCAAAGACCTTCCCCCACCCCTCGCCCTCTCCCAGAGCTAACCACAATCCTAACTTTATGAGAATCACTACTTTGCTTCTTTTCGGTTTTCTCCATTAACTGTAATCATAAATACAGTACAGTTTAAATTTTCCTGTTTGTAATTTTTATATATAAAATCATACAATATGTATATCAAGGAGTTTTTTTCTCAACTTTTTTTTCCAAAGATTTATTTATTTCAGAAAGAGACAGCCCAAGCAAGGAGAAGAGGCAAAGGGAGAGGGAAAGAGAAACATAGGGCTCCATCTCACAACTCTTTGAGATCATGACCTGAGCTGAAACCAGGAGTCCCGCTTTACGATCCCTCTGCGTTGTTGCTGCCTTTCATTCATTGTCACTATTCTATAGTAGGCTAGGGTATGGAAGAGCACATTTTAATTAACTGTTTTACGGTTGATGGACACCTCAGTTATTTTCAATTTGGGTGCACAGAAGTTTGAGAGATAGATACCTATAAGTGAAATTGCTGAATCATAGGAGATATATATACATACATATATATATACATATATATATCCCAGCTAACCTTGAACCATTTGCCAAAGTGGCTGTGCCACTTCACATTCCCATCTGTAGCACAACGGTTCTTTGCCAGGCATCCTCCCCTACCCTGGTGCAGTCAGACATTTTGACTTACGCCCACCTGAGGAGTATGGACTAATAGATATCCCCTCTGGTTTTAAGTTGGCCTCTTCTGATTATTAATAAATCGAGCACCTTTTCAATGAAAAACAAATATTTATCCGCAGTTTGGATTTCTGTCCAAGTCATTTACCCTTTCTTTCACTGGATTTTCCTTCTTGATTTGTAGGAGTCCTTTGCCTATCCTACCAGTATTTGTCGGAAATATCTCCTCCCACTCAGTGGCCTGCCTTTCCTTGCTTTCCAACCATGGGAAGTCAGGGTGGCCCTACATCAGCCAGGCCAGGAGCTCCCCCATCCTTGAAAGCTGTCTTCACAACCAGTTCCGCCCCATCTGCGGGGGCAGGGAATACCTCCGTTGGCCCCGCCCCCGAGCCGAGCCCCGCCCCCTGAGCCAAGCGGGTGGCGCGCTCTGTTGGCCCCGGTCTCCAAGGCAGCACCTGCCACGCGGTTGGGGCGGGGCAGTGGCGGCTCGGGAGGATGCGGGCTGCAGGGGTCGCGGCGCCGAGGAGCACTGGGCAGGTGACAGGCGGTTGCCTCCTGAACGAGGGTGCGCGCGCCGGGGAAGGGAAATGGGAAGGACTGGGGGTTGGGGGACAGCAGGAAACCTCCGGAGGAAACTGGATCAGGACCAGGAAAACAGCAGCTTTGGGGCCCGGGCGGGAAGGGGGGACCGTGGCAAGCCAGGGACAAGGGCCCAGAAGCCAGCACCTGGAGAGGCTTTGGGGCGCGGGCTCCCAGAGCAGCCCTGTCCTCTGTTGATAAAGACCAGGCCGGGGCACCAGACCGCCCCTCCCCCCTTCCCACCTGTCACCTCCTTGACCTTAAAACGCCTTTGCTGCTGGGTTTTGTCCATCAGAAAAAAAAGGCAAAGAGTGAAAACAAACCGATCTTCCCTTATGGGCAGCTTCCGGGCCGTTCCACAGTAGGGGAACTTTTTCTCTGCCTTTCATCTTGGCCAGAGTGAGCAGGGTTCCTTTTCACCTACAGAAGGAAATTCGTTCCTCCCGCACTAGAGGAAGAGACCCAAGGTCTTGAAGGGAACCCTAGGGAACAGGCTGCGTCTTAGTGCTTGGATACCACTGGCGATATCCCAGTCCGCCCGTTGTTTACCTTTGTAACCTGTCAGCCTCCCACTCCCTCTCTCTGTCAGAAATTTCAGTGAAAAACAATTGTGCCACCAGGGAGCCACATTCATTACATTTAAAATGCCTACTTGCTAACTTATTGGAGATACCAGCTTTTCCTTCTTTAATCTCATCCCTTTATAAGATCAGGCCTCCACCAAAGCCCCAGCTTTGCTGGTGTTTGGCTTTGTAGTCTCTGCACGATTCCAGATTTCATTAATTACAACAAAATTATCTTCTATGGACTTTGTTGTTGTTGTTGTTGTTGTCTAAGAAACCTTAGTCTATCTCAGTTAAGGAGAACAACTGAGAGGACCGAATGATTTCATGAGCAATTCCAAATTGAAATAGAATGATTATTTTAAGCTTTTTCTTGAACAATCCCAAGTACAGTGACTTAAACTCATCCAGTAAAACTCTTACAGATGTTTATACAAACTGTTTCTGTTAAATGCTTGTTAGTACTTGGTGTGTTTGCTGCTTTCTAAAAACTCCCTAGAAAAGCAAGAGTTAATCTACTTGTCAATATTAAGATAGGGCACACTATATATTTTTAAAATGAGATGATACAGCAAAGCAGTCTGTACAGGTAAACAATAATATATTATTTATATGTATAATACCAGCTTGGGGAATTTTGAATTAAAAAGAAAACCACCACATATGAATTTAAATCTGAATGCTACCTTTCGGTCTCTCTTGTTTGTTAAGGTACTTTCCTCTAAGGTGTTTGATGGTGTTAGCACCGAGGTCAACGTTATTAGCAGTGCAAGGAATAGGAATAAGTTCATGTTATCTAATTAAAGCTAGTATTTGCCAAAAGAATAAGAACAAGCCCTTAGAAAATGTTACAGCACTCTCTAACAGTAAAAAGTTGCAGTTGTCTGACCTACAGGAA
>JAPYYJ010002116.1:0-13273 GCA_028533885.1 Nasua narica | reverse complement strand
AATTAGCTCTATAATTTTCTTTCATTTCAAAAGAAACATGCTTATTGTAAAATATTTTAGTCCAAATATGAAAACATATAATGTATTAATAAAAAATCCACTGACTTTCAGAATGTTTTTATGTAAACCCTTCATTTCTTTTTAATGGGCTCAAAAACAGAGATATAGTGATTCTGACATTTCCTATGCAACAAACATACCTTTATTTCTTTATTGCTAACTTTATTTCTATTCTAAGACCTTACTGTTCTTACTATTGAAACCTATGGAATCACTTCCAGGTAGATGTAACTTTTTGAAGTGATTTCTCAGTCAATTTACCCCTCTCCCACTCTCCTCAGGTAACTTCTCAGGGTAAGGTCTCCCCCCTGCTCAAAGTAACATTTCAGTTTCAGATAGTGTTATGTTGTTGTTTAGGTAATTGTGGAAAAGGGCATATGGCCAGAGAGCATCCTCAGGTATCCACTGAGGTATAACTCATTCACTGTGTCTTTTTTTTTTTAAAATATTTTATTTATTTATTTGACAGAGAGAGACGTGGCAAGAGAGGGAACAGAAGCAGGGGGAGTAGGAGAGGAAGAAGCAGGCTTCCTGCTGAGCAGGGAGCCTGACATGGGAACAGGGCTCAATCCCAGGATCCTGGGATCATGACCTGAGCTGAATGCCCAATGACTGAGCCACCCAGGTGTCCCTCACTGTGTCTTTCTGCTTGGCCACATCTGCTGATATCTCCGGGTCTGCCTTGGCTTTGAGTTATGTCCGTGTAGATCATTTTATGTTTTCCTGATCCTAACTGTAATGCTCCCTCTGACCTATTTTGTATCCCTTTTGGGGATACAGAAGAAATTTGAGTTCTTTCAAGTATGGCTAGATTCTTCATCAGCTCTTTTACCATCTTTTATTAATTGCATAAATTTTAGGCCCAGTTTGCTTCAGTAAGTTTCAAAATAACTGATTCTGGTAAACCAATAGCCTTGACTTTCAAACCTTTTCCTTTGTTAAGAGCTCCCCCAAAGCCTATTTTGAAACTCAAAGCCCAAATATTTTTTGTCTCTCCTTCTTCCCTTTCTCCTCCTCCTCCTTCTTCTTTCCTCTCTTTCTTCTCCTCCTCCTCTATCTCCTCCTCTTCCTCCACCTCCTCCTTCTCCTTGTTTTTCTTCTTCTTTTTTCTGGAATGACCTCTGAGACCATGAGTCCTATTGAACTGATAGGGCTATCAAAGGGAATCGACAAAAGGAAATGCAGGGGAGGATCCCAGAGGTAAAATATATTTAAATTCAGTTCTACCACATGAATCTACCTCATTTTTTTCTCTAAAATGAGAAGCTTGTAATTTGTTCTGCTATATGAAAATTATACTGATTCATACAGAAGATTCAATCTTTCCAATCAAATATAAATACTCCTGTATATTTTTCCTAGATTGTTGATAATTGATTCACCCTGTCTGCATCTCATACTACCATTTATACTAATATGCCCTTATTTTATATGGATAGTATATATTATACTTGCTATTTTGTGACCTGATTTTTAAAAGATAATTCTTATTGAATAATAAAAATAATAGTTCTAAAATATGTGAGGGATTTAAAGAATAAAACAAATGCACATATGCTAACCATCTAGTTAAAGAAATGGAAACTCATTTACCTGTAAAGCCCCTGTTTCCTCCTTCCAATTTTTGTTCTTATTCACTCCAAGGGGAATTATTCTGAATTTTGTGTGTATCTTTTCATTGTTTTTAATTATTGTTTTTCTACATGAGTATATCCCTAACCAATGAGTTAACTGGTAATTAGCCAGTAAATTTAGTTGTGCATTTAAACAATTCTATAAATTGAGTAGTACTTCATATATTTTCTGTGACTTGGTTTATCCACTTACCACTTTGATCTTAGATTCTTCTATCTTGTGTGTACAGTGTACTATATTAATTTCCATCCTGTATAGTACTCTATTATGGTATACAACATTATTTATTTATCTGTATTGCTGATGATGGACATTTGGGCTATTCTAGTATTTTGCTCATACAAAAAGTACTCCTATGAATCTTTTTGAAAATATGTCCTAGTGTAATTCCAACTTCTCTCTAGGCTAGATAGATTCTAAAGAGAAAAATTTCTGGATCATAAGTTATAGGCAATCAGCATTTGATTGTCACTTTTTCATTTTTGCCAATTAGATGAGAGTAAATGATACTTTATTTTGATTTTAATTCCATTTTCTTAAATACTGACAAGGTTGAGCACATTTCTGTGTCTATTGGCCATTCATATTTTTTCATGTTTACAATGAAAAATTCTATTTCATGCCTTTTCAAATTTTTGTCTCATACATCGTGATATTAATTTGTAGGATTTTTAAAAACGTGTTTTTTATTTTTTATTTTTTTTTTAAGATTTTATTTACTTTTTTGAGAGACAGAGAGAGAAGGAGAGAGAGAGAGCATGAGAGGAGAGAGGTCAGTGAGAGAAGCAGACTGCCCGCTGAGCAGAGTGCCTGATGTGGGACTCAATTCCAGGACTCCAGGATCATGACCTGAGCTAAAGGCAGTTGCTTAACCAACTGAGCCACCCAGGTGCCCTAAAAACCTATTTTTTAATTTGAATTCCTTACTGGTTATGTGGGATGCAAATATCTTTTTTTTTTAAAGAGATTTTATTTATTTATTTGACAGAGAGAGAGAGATCACAAATAGGCAGAGAGGCAGGCAGAGAGAGAGGGGTGAAGCAGGCTCCCTGCTGAGCAGAGAGCCCGATGTGGGGCTCGATCCCACGACCCTGAGATCATGACCCGAGCCGAAGGCAGAGGCTTTAACCCACTGAGCCACCCAGGTGCCCCGGGTTGCAAATATCGTATACCAAATTATTTGTGTATATTAAGACACATCTTGGCAATTAGATATTTTTCAGTGTTTTGCTATCTTAACACACTACTGAATATTTTGTAGCATTTTGTTCCATTTAAAAAACTTCTATTGAGTAGGCAAAATCTCAGGAGTCCAATTTTTGGGTCAAAATGTATGAATATTTTCATAGATTCTAAATAAATATTGCCAAATTACTTTCCAAAAAGATTGTTTCAGTTTGCAGTGCCAGAAACAAAGATGTAACAATTTCACTCTAATCAACCTTAGGTTTTGTCTTTAAATATTTTTGGCTAGTCTAATACACAAAATGTTTTTCAACATTGCTTTAATTTGCATTTCTTGATTACTAGCATGGATGAACATTTTTCAGTGTTTGTTAACTAATAGTATTTTTACTTATGTAAATTGTGTTTTTTACCTTCCAGATCTTTATTTTATGTTAGGCTAAGAATAATAAATATAGCTCTTGCAAACCCAAACATAGAAAGTGATGTATTTTCAAAATGCTTACAGATTTTCAAAGTCTGAGGGTCTTATATGTCTTATATATAACTACTTACAGTAATTCTAACAAATATTAAAAAATGTGTCTGTCTTTTGGAATACAAAGGTAAAAGAGTTGGCTTTCAAGGGATTTAGCCTTTCACGTTTAAGCAGAGAATTATGACAGACAGGTGCTCTAGTATTTTGGGGACCCTTAAGAGGGTCTTAACTCAGATAAAGGTTCCCAAAGACTTCCTGATGTGGTGACCCTTGCATTAGACCAGGAAAATGAATGAGTGTTGAGTAACTGGTGTGCATGTTGTAGATCAAGCTGACTGCATGTGCAAAGGAGCAGAGGTGGAAAAGAGCATGGCTCTTCCCTGTAAGGGACCAGAGGTGGCACTGGAGAAGCAGGCTGGAGACCCAAATTTCCATTCTAAGGAGTTTGATATCTATTCAGAAAGTGCTGGAGAGTCTCCAGGGATTTTTAAGCAAATCTGGAAAACTTCTCACAATGGCAGACTAGGATGGAGGATAGGCAGGTCATAGAACAATTTAGAAACATTTAGTACTATTCTAGGGAAAAGAGATAGAGCAGTTGTGATGGGAATAAAGAAAAAGTGATGAACTTGAGAACTATTTGGAAGTATATCAATACCTTTAAGAAAATCTAAGACAAGTCACATTTGCTATGAGAAATGAGGGAAGGCTACTACACTACCAGGGACAGGGGTAATAATGTCAGGGTGGAATCAATGAGGGGACAAAGGGAGGTCCAAACCCTTGTTTTTCCCACCCATAGCTCCATCCTTTATTCTGAAGAACTCTTCTGAAATTGTGTAGGCACCACACATAATTGTATCCTAGTCTCCTCACAAGAAATTGCCGCCTCTGTGCCTAAGAGTGAACATAGTGCTTCTATCTGCCCTTGGGAGGACAGAGCCCTAGGAAGAGTCTTGTGCAATGTCTTGTGCAATCAATGTCCTTACAGAAGATGCAAGGCTTTTGGGACAGAAAGCATCAGGCTCCTGTGTGCTCAGAGTATACTCTAGGAAGGGAAGCATTGGGCTGCAAGTAGCAGGTACTATGGGTGTCAGAGACTCCTTGCTCTGTGAAGCAGAGCCTGGCCATAGGAGAAAGTCCCCTTTGCCAGGACTCAAGGCTGTATAGGCGAAAGGTCTTGCCTTGGCAGGCAGGATCTCCCAGAAGCCACATGGCTTTGAGGCTGGAGGCGGGTCTCTGTAACATGGATTCTATGGGTAGCTTTAATGGGCATTCTGCTCTCAGCTGGACTTTAGGTGGCTGGAGGTTATTCCAACAACCTCGTAGGGACAGGGAAGCTAAGAGACCTTTGCAAACTTGGTGACAACTACATTTTTTGGCGACACCCACAAGGAATGATATTTATCCGCTTTTGTCTAACTCTAGCTTCAGGTTAGGTTGCCTGAGGAAATATATGTTATGGAAAATTAATATTTATGTTAATAAAAGTCTCTTCAAGTTATTATTTCTTTTTGTTCTGAATGGTCAGGAATGGCTTTTCTATCAGTTTTTGTGGATCAGCTTTCTCATTCTTAGTAATGATGATTTGTTACAAATTAACAAGATTGAAATATTCAACAATATTCAATAATATTACTTATTGAGCAACTACTGTGTATGTTGTTGGGGATATAGTGGTTAACCAGGCAGGGAAAAAATGGCATTTTTGGAGCTTAGATTCTAGTGGGGGATAGAAAATAAACATGTAAAATTGAGTATATAATTTTAAAAACGATAAATACGCTATGAAAAATAAAACTAAAAATGTGCTATAAAGTGATGGTGGAGTGGGGGGAGAAGACTTTTATAAGAACTAACATATTAGCATGTGTCTCACTTGGATTTAAGTTCTGTTGAGATCCTGAAAGTGTCTGCTTTCAGTCTTAATGGTCATTTCCTCCCCAAAGACATTCCTGACTTTGTTAATTTTTTTCTTTTGGTCTGGAATCTCCATTCACCATTCTTTACAGCACCGATCATGTTTGCATTTCACATTTTTGTGATCACTTAATTACTCTCCTTCTCCCCCCGAAACTATGTCTATAAGAACAAGGAAAAAGTCAGCCTTTGCTCTCCACTCCATTGAGGCACCAGCAATGAATTTGCTTGTTGTAGATAATACATATATGTATTTGTTGGAATGAATGAATGACCAGCAGTTTTTATATGCTTAACAAATCTGGAATTGTGTGTATTTTTCTGACATGTTGCAAGATCAGGGTGTGCTTGGCAAAGTGGGCACATGCTAAATGTCTCATTGTATAAAAATGGATTTTCCAGATCTTATGTTAATCTTGATGAATAATATGTGGCCCTGTTTTTTGATTTGTCAATTTGGATCATTCCCAGTGTTGACTTAGGAACAGCGGTGGAAACACAGGTAAAGGAGTTCAGCTTTTTGAAATGGAAACTATTTCCGAGCTGACAGAAAAATCTCTCTGTGTCAGAAGAGAAAAGGGAGCAAAATATAAATGTATGTCATCAGGACACAGATTTATGCATTATTTTGATGATATTTTGGTTGGAACTCAGGAAAAGGAGGAAAATATTTTAGAATAAGCAGTATAAAAAAGTATAAATTCTATAACTTACCTTTGCCGAATTACCAAGGATTGTTAGGATTCAAAGACTGATTTGTGAGTCTTTTTCTTTTAGGAAGGTACCAAAACTAGAAGGGAAAGAGAAATAGGGGATTATTTGGCGTGAAACAACAGCAAAAAAGAATGGATGAGACAAAAGGGAAAGAATTGCATAGAGAAAAGATCAGCTCTGCCTAGATCCTCCTTACACAACACAACCAAGTTCAAGGCTCCAGTGGACATTTGCTAACTTCTGATCAACTGTGTGCTTTGCAACAAATGGATCAGAAAGGAAAGATCACACAGCAAGCTACAAAATAACTATCTGTGGCTTCTTCCTTCGAGGCCTGGAAGATTCTCAGTGATGAGGAATTCACTACTGTCCAAGCAGCTCATGTTACTTTTAGACATTACCAGTAGAACATTCTCCTTCATGTTGATCTTAAGTCTGTCTTCTTACAGCTGCTGTCTGTTGCTCTTAGTTCTAGATCCCTCGTGTCTTCAAAATAAATCTAATTTAGGTTCTACATAAGAGCCCTCAATCATATGTAGTCGTGTCTTTGCTCCTCCTCTTGTCCCCCCCTTTTTTTCCATCTGTAGGCCACCTTCTTTGCTACCTTCTGTGAATGCATGGCCTTATCTATGTCCTTTTTTATTTTGTTGCCATTTTAATGGAAAATAATACTCTTGGCTATGTCATGCTATATATATATCAATTGAACTCAATACCAGATTAAATTCTTAAGGTCTTTTCAAATTACTCTGCTACTGAGTTATGTCACCCTATTTTTCCTTTATGCAGTCACTTGTTTGGAACAGTTGTCCTATGACTTCAATATGGTGAATATTTAGATTCCAGTTTTGTCATCCGAACTATTTACTATTTTCACAGTTTCATGCAATATAAAAACTGTTAACATTCCTCTCTATCTCCATCAAGTCACTGGTAAATCTTGATCATGAAATGACAAAACTCAAGAGTCTGTAGTTACCATTAGAAGGCAATTCCTCATGGGTTGGCATCAATTTGTTAATTTGTATCTTTTCAGAATGGTTATCCAGTCATTTACAAATCTATTGTATAGTGTTGTCAGTCCTAGTGGTTTTCAGCTTTTATGGCACATTAGTGTCAACTGAAGAACTTTTAGAAATCCTGATGCTCAGTCCCCAGCCAAGACCAATTACATCAGAATCACTAGAGTAGGATTGAATATTTTTTAAAGTTTCCTAGGTGATTTTCATGTGTAGTCAAGGTTGAGAACAACTGACCTAGCCAGGTAATTCCCTAAATGTCTCTGATGACATGAATTTTGTGGGGAGGTGCATCTTATAAGTATAAATTCCTGGGCCCAATCCCTATTCACTGAATCAGAATCTACAGGGAAGCCTCAAAAACTCAGGAACACTGATAGCTCGTACTAATGATTTTTTTACTTCAAAAGGATATGACCAGAGTAGTCAAATCTCTATTGAAACCCAGATTTACTATTTTACCACATTTCTCTGTAAAGGAAGGAAAAGTGTCAGTATGATTTACACATGTGTGATACATTGCACTTTTTGTATTAAAGTATCATCTTATTGGTGGCAGCCCTTGAGTTAAAGTCCAATTTATATTTACAATTATTTTTGTGAATCTTCAAGGACATTTATACATTCAACAGAAATATATTGAGTGACTCTTCTTGGCCAAGCCTGAGGCCAACAAAGGGGATACTACTGTAAGAAGAAGGTAGGCATGGTCCTTGATCTCATTCATTCACAGTCTGGGATAGGGTGGAGGAAACACTAGCATAAAACAAGTGCCCTGAATAAAAACAAATTATGATAAGTGCAATGAAGGAAAGAGAATGCTGAGATAGGAATGATGGGAATGGTGGTGGTGAGGGGGTTGATTTAGGGAGAAAGGGCTTCTTTAGGAAATGACATTTGAGTAGTACAAGAAGTGGTACAAGAAGGTACTAAAAGGTACCTTCTTTTAGGGATACCTAAAAGAAGGGAGGGAAGAGCTCTGCCAGGGAGGAGAGAAGCATATGAAAGGTTCGAGGAAGATAGAGCCTAAAACTTTGAAGGACAGAAAGAAAGCCAAGAAGGGAGAGTGTGGAGATTGAGATAAGATGAAATGAGAAACCACTGAATATTTCTAAGTCAGGTTGTGGGTGATGTGCTTATGAGAGGAACTTATTAAATGGGGACTGAGGGAAGAATGGGAGAAGAGAGACAAGTTGGGAATTTTTTGTTTTTGTTTTTGCAGTAGCCCAGATAAGCGTTGATAATGGCCTGGGCTAGGATGATGGAGGTAGAGAGGTCGAAGAGCATATGGATCTTGGAGCTAAAACAAAACCCACTTAGATATGGAGTATAAGGAGAGGGAGGAATCAAGGATGGATGTTTGTTATAAAATATTACTGACCCTATAAATCATGTCTATATGTATTATGTATATGAAAAACATTTTCTTTGGATGGGGAATGCTTGGGGTAAATAAATAAACTATAATCAAACAATCAGCTAATAAATGCCTGCTATGTACAAGCAGACTCTGGGCTGGCTGCTGTAAGATATACTTATCTGATTATTATGGACCTGGGTTCCAACCAGGAGTCAGGACAATTGGATTCTAAGGCCAGTTCTTTAATAAATTATTACATTGCAGTTTCTGGCTGGTGACATAATAAATGTAGAGCTGATAATTAATATGAATGAAGTTAGTATATCTAAATAGTAAGATAAAGTAGTAATTGTTTGTTTGAATGAACATTATAGGTATATGATCTAGCCTCTGTGTGTCCATGGGATCACTTACCTAATATGAGGGCTCTGGACCATGTAATATCTCAACTAACTCCTAGCTATGACATTCTGTAATTCTGTCACCAGTCTGTAGAGACAAGACATGTTTGCTTCATGAAGCACAGTTCAAGTCATTAAAAAATAAATGCCAAGTGAGTGGGTCACATATGGGAGTTTTCTTAGAAAGTTCTGATGAAAGAGAGGCTAGTCGGAGTGGTCTAGTCAAATGATGTTTGCTCTGAGGGAAGCAGATCTGTTTGGCAGAACTAGAAATTGCAGTCAGAGAACAGTGACAGAGAAGCTTGCAAAAATGCATTCGGACAGGGTTATGGAGAGTCTTGGATACCTGGTTGAGATATTTCAGACTTTATCCGAGGGTGAGATGTGAGCAATAAAACCAAAATTTATCACTTCGGCTTTGGAAATCAATTTTAGGTGTATATAGCATAACGGGATCTAGGAGCAAGTAGGGACAGCATCAATGTCAGGGGTCCACCTGAGAAGTGATTGTCTCAGAACCCTGGGACTCCCATTTGTTCCCTCTTTACCCTAGAAGTAGATGCAGTCTTTAGGATATTTTCTGGTAGATGGAAATTTGACTTCTCACTTTGTTACTTTCTGAGACCTTGGGCAGACTCTGGACTGCTCTGGACTTTACTTTTGTGATCTCTTAAGGGGACCAATAACACCTTCCCTATGTGGTCATTGTGAAGATTAAGTATGAGACTTTTAAAGTCTTATGAACACTGAAGTTTGCAGGTACCCCAACACATGTGTTCATGCATATGTGTGTGTATGGAAGAGATGGCACTGATGGGGATGCTCAAACTGAGTAAAGTACTGGAGGATTAGAGGCAAGATAATCTCTGGCCTGAAGGAGAGACCAGAGTTTGCCACAGTTCACACTCTGTCAGAGTTATCTGAGTCTCTCTTTTAGCATGTGTTGTTCCATTTCATTGAGCCTTACAGGCTTTCAGTACACACTTGATTAGTCAGGTTGTTTTACTATAAAGGTTTATGGCAGTGCTCATCAATTGATGGTCATGCTAGGGGGCTGTAGGGGAAAGCAACCTGAGATTTTGTTGTATTCCTTAGGTCTGCATCTGATTTCCTCTGCATGAAAACCAACTGAAGAGATTCTATTCTTTCCATTGAAGTGTTGCCTTGCTTTGGTAGTCTGGGAAAGCAGGAAGGTTGAAAGTCATTGCTGTGGAGAATAAATAGTGGTGTCCTCTAAAATTTACCAACACGATTCATAATGTAAACCAAGACCCATGGCTTTGTGGTGGTTTTCAACTATTTCTGAAAGAGTGAGCTCATGGCTAGGAGTCACTGTGGATTAAGGAATGCTCAGATGGTCAAGGTTACAACTACCAAAAGTCAAATGATCAAATAGATTGTTTCAGTTGAGGGGTTGGGACAGGTCTTGGCCCATGTGTTTGAATGTTTACATCTACCATTTTATTCTAACTGATTGAGCTACTGCATTCAAGTCTTAGCCTCTGGTCTCTCATCATGAGCTTGGTAAGATACAGTAACAGTTCGTAGTGATTACAGATTTATTTTTAAAAAACAACCTAGTGACCTTTATATGACTAGCAGCTTTAAAAATAAGACTAGAAGAAGTCTTTAAATCAAGCGTACATGCTTGGTATGAGGTTTAAAATTGGAAGTGATGCAGTGGGTAAGGCTAACCCCATTCTCCACATGTTTTTAGTTATTATCCTATTTAGTACAGTGTAATTTATATAAGCTTAATCAAATTTATTATCTTTGACAAAAACGCAAATGCTTGGAATACTAAGTTGTTTTTTTTTTTTTTCTAAGTTGTTTTTTTTAAAGATGAAGTACATAATTAATTTTTCCAAACTTGTCTAAAAATGCTTAGCGGTCAGTTTTGCCATTTAGATTTATTTAAACATATGTAAATTTGGCATTTTGAGTTGCAATTAATAAAGTTGCTGTAATTTTATTCTTGGATTTTCTCTTCCTTTCTGGCTTTTTGAAAAGGTACTAGGCTAAGCATTTAAATTACTGTTCTAGTTTTCAAAGATCTTGGCTACTACTTTGTGGGATAATAAAATAGATTGTATGAAAACATTTTCCTTATGGATCTTTTAAAGATACAGCATTTCATTGAAAATAGCATTTACTAGTACTGATTTTCAAGTGTAAATGCTCTAGTCTAACTATTATGGCAATTAATAACAATCTTTTCTAATGTAAATAAACTTTTAATTTAATTATTTAATTCCAAAATATTCTTTTTCTTAGTGCTCCTTAAACTTCTGGATGTATTCCCTTTTATGCATTTTTTTCTGTATAGTATTAGTTTATGATGAAGAAGGTTACATCTTTGAACAAGATTGAGCAACTACCTAACTGTGAGTGACTTTGGACAGGTCATTTTGAAACTTTTCAGGTTTTATTTTCTTCATCTGTAAAATAAAAATGTTGAAACCAAAAATATCTAAGGTCCTTTCAGGCTTTAAAATTTTTATTCAAAGATTTCTTACTTTTGAACGTACATGACAATTTTCTTGACACTTTTTGGAGCATTTATGTACTAAGTAAGCATTTTGTTTGATTTTTTTTTTAATGTAAGCATCTTATCATCTTATCTGATCTATTTTTAAAACTCCATGGATGTAGATGCCCGATTTCTCATTTTTAAAAATTGCTCTTCGCATTTAATTTGTTTTTTATTTTTTTAAGTTTTTATTTAATTACCTGGTGCTCATCATTACAAGGGCACCCCTTAATCCTCATCATCTATTTCACCCCCTCCCACTTACCTCACCTTTGATAACCATGACTTTGTTCTCTATAAAAGGCTGTTTCTTGGTTTGTCTCTCTCTCTCTCTTTTATTCCCCTTACTGGTTTGTTTTGTTTTCTTTTTTTTTTTTAATATTTTATTTATTCATTTGACATAGAGGAGAGAGATGGCAAGTAGGCAGAGAGGCCCAATGCGGGGCTTGATCTCAGGACCCTGAGATCATGACCTGAGCCAAAGGCAGAGGCTTTAACCCACTGAGCCACCCAGGTGCTCCTGTTTTGTTTCTTAAATTCCACATATGAATGAAATCATATACCATTTTTCTTTCTCTGACTGATTTCATTTAGCATTATACTGTCTAGCTCCATCCATGTCATTACAAATGGAAAGATTTAATTCTTTTTATATGGCCAAGTAATATTCTATTGTATATACATATACCACATCTTCTTTATACATTCATCAATCAATGGACACAATGACTGCTTCCATATCTTGGCTATCATAGATAATGTTGCTGTAAACATTAGGGTGCATATATCCATTTGAATTAGTGTTTTTGTATTCTTTGGATAAATACCCAGTAGTAAAATTGCTGGACCACAGGGTAATTCTATTTTAAACATTTTTGGGGGCCTCCATGCTGTCTTCCACAGGGGGAGCACCAGTTCACATTCCCACCAAGAGTACAAGAAGGTTCCTTTTTCTTCACATCCTCGCCAACACTTGTTGTTTCTTGTGTTGTAATTTTAGCTATTCAACAGGTATGAGGTGGGATCTCATTGTAGTTTTGATTTGCTCCTAAGTGATGCTGAGCATCTTTTCATATGTGTATTGGTCATTTGTATGTCTTCTTTGGAGAATTGTCTGTTCATGTTCTGCCCATTTTTTAAAATTGGATTATTAGTTTTTTGGATATTGAGTTTTATAAGTTCTTTATAGACTTTGGATACTGTTTATTGGATATGTCATTTGCAAATATATTCTCCCATTCCATTAGTTACCTTTTAGTTTTGTTAATTGTTTCCTTTCCTGTGCAGAAGCTTTTAATTTTGATGTAGTCCCAATAGTTTATTTTATTTTATTTTTTTTTTACTTTTTTTATTAACATATAATGTATTATTTACCCCAGGGTACAGGTCTGTGAATCATCAGGCTTACACATTTCACAGCATTTGCCATAGCACATACCCTCCCCAATGTCCATATCCCTATCCACCCCCCCACCTCCCAGCAACCCTTAGTTTGTTTCGTGAGTTTAGGAGTCTCTTACGGTTTGTCTCCTTCCCGATCCCATCTTGTTTCATTTCTCTTCCCCACCACCCCCATAACCCCCTGCCCTGCCTCTCAAATTCTTCATATCAGAGAGATCATGTGATAATTGTCTTTCTCTGACTGACTTATTTCGCTTAGCATAATACCCTCTAGTTCCATCCACATCGTTGCAAATGGCAAGATTTTGTTTCTCTTTATGGCTGCATAGTATTCCATTGAATATATATACCACTTCTTCTTTATCCATTCATCCGTTGATGGACATCTAGGTTATTCCCATACTTTGGCTATCATAGACATTGCTGCTACAAACATTCAGGTGCACATGCCTCTTTGGATCACTACATTTGTATCTTTAGGGTAAATACCCAGTAGTGCGATTGCTGGGTCATAGGGTAGCTCTATTTTCAACTTTTTGAGGAACCTCCATACTGTTTTCCAGAGTGGCT
>JAPYYJ010002115.1:0-13274 GCA_028533885.1 Nasua narica | reverse complement strand
GGGTGGCTGCTCTGTGAGTGGGAAGATTCTGGAAACGCCTTTGTTGGAAAAAGGATTTTGTCCCACATCTCAGCTGCTGGTTTAAATGCCAGATTCTCTGAAAGTGGACTCCTTTTCCCTCTACTGTGCCTGCAGGAAAAATGGAATGTGAGCTCAGAAGCTTTAGGGAAAGAACCTGGTGGGGAGAAGATGGGGAAGACGGAGAGGGGGTCGCTGGGAGCAAGCTGCCTTCTGCACATCTTCACCAGTCTTCGGGGACATTTGCTTCTCACGCTTGTCCCTCAGCTGCCCTCTTGGGAGTGTCCCGTAAGCATCCAAGGACAAAGGTCCACGGCACATTTGTCCCAAGGATCGACTATTAAAAGTGAATGGGATGAGAAGTTTCACTTACACAGGGCTGACTTCAAGCACGGAAGCGAAATCCCACAGGGGATCTCCCTGCCCTGGGCTGACTCTGGTCTTTGGTCAGACAGCTGGGCTGTGTGCTCACAGGCCTGCTGGGCCCACAGCCAGATGTCAGCAAAGAACAGAGAAAGGGGACTCAGGAAAACTCATCCCAGGGAAGAGGCAGCTCTAGGAATCTGCACAGTTATTTACCATACAAGTTCAATGCTGTTCAGGTCACGAGGTAAGGTTGGGCTCTCCAAACTTGGAACAAATGTTTGTGTCCATTGTAGTGCAATGAAATTGCATTTGATAAGAGTATTTTTTTCCCCTCAAATGGTCTAAGGGATGACTTTAGAAGAGCTCCATTTCAGGTCTTTTAATTTTGAATTATTCTCTTATCTGTAATAAAGTACCAGTCGAGCACAGAATTAGTATTCTGGAAGAAAGGGTTTAATGAGCTCCAAAATTTCTGTCTGGGGTAGGGAGAGCATCTTATCTTGGTTAAGTGTTTGAGAAGGAATTTGGGAGGAAAGTTGCAGAATATTTGCTATGACCAAATGGGGGAAAAATAGGTCGGCCTCTTCTCTTCTCCCGTGTGCGTCGTAAGCCAGTTCGTGCTGCGATGCCTTCCGTAGAAGCAAGTTCGGCGCGAGACACTTAGTACAAAACTTCAGCTCTTCATTTCAGATATGCCGGCTTCTTTTTATTAACCAGAGCTAAAGAAAAAATACCCTTCTTTCCCCACTTACATTTCTGGCATCGGATGGTCTATAATATATCATCATCTGCCCGCCGACGACTTTGGAAATAGCTGACTATTAGCAACTTAATTGCCCTTGAATATACAAGGCACACTTGTGCAGAGCGTTCATGGAGAGGACTGCCAGCAGACAGTGAAATTAGAAAAAATGTTCCCTTGTGTTACATCTGTGTTGAAGTTTTAAAGGAGGAACAAAAGAAGATGTGGCCATTAGCGGAAGTTTTAGAAGAGTCTTAACAACTGTTTGCCACTCTGCTTTAGTCTCCTAAATTCTTGCTGTGGGTAAACGGGCAGGCCGGGCGTCATTATCCAAGTGTCTGGCTTTGTGAATAACAGAGGTGAGAAAGCCCTTCACCACACGCATCTGAGAACAACGGTTTCATAAAGAAAGCAGATCTCTTAGATGGGCTTTTTAAAGTCCTGCGAATGAGGTCTGGGATTTAACGTAAGCCCATGCAGAAAGAACTTGATAACACAGCACGCTGGATTTTGAAATCGTCAAGTATCCAGAACAATGCAAGTCGGAAGGGTGAACAGTGAGCTACGGGGAGTACAAATGTCCCTGCAGTTGTCCCAGACAGATTTCTTGGGTTTAGTGGCAGACTCTCCAGCAATGAGCAAATGACAATGATTTGTTTGGGTAATCTACAAAAAGAGTTCACTTAGAAAGCTGATGGGAATGCAGATTTTGACATAAGACGTCAAATAAATTAATGAGATTAATGTGGTAGTTAGTCTAATAAACGGTGTTGGTCTTGGCTAGTTATGGGTGCAAACATAAAAGAATAGTTTGGATTCTGATACAAATCAAAGGGCACGGAAACTGATGCTGCAAAGGTAGAATGTGTGGAATGAGGAGGCAGTTGAGCTAGAAATGGTTTCAATAGTCGATACTCTCATTCATTTTGTAGAAGGAAATCCTTGTTATATTTGCATTTCTTAAAAGAGTATTTTTTTCAAATGAATGTAAAATGAAATTGACGTTTGCCTGTGTAATCGGATGAATGTTAGACATTGTAGAGGGTCTGGTAACCACTGCCACGGTCGAGATTCACCACAGTTACTCCACCCCCAAATCCAGCTTCCTGCTACTCCTTTGCTGTTGTACCATCTTCCAGTCTACCCCCTGGCAGCCGCTGGTCTGTTCTCTGTCACCACGGTGACATTGACATAGAGAAGGAATGGAGAAGTGTGTAACTCTTTGCGACTGGCTTCCTTCTCTCCGCATAGTGCCTCGAGTGCTTCTGAGATTCATCCAAGATGCTATGTACACCTGTAACTTGTTCCTTTCTATTTATGGTCAGTGATACGGTTGTGAATGTACCACAGTTTGTATCCATTCATTAGTAGGACTTTGGGGTTATATCCAGTTTTTGGGGATTATGAATAGAACTGCTGTAGACACTTGTACACAGATTTCTGTGTGCACATAAATTTTCTATTCTCTCTTCCTTCTTTCCTTCCTCCTTCCCTCCCCCTCTCTCTTTCTTTTCCTTCCTTCCTTCCTTCCTTCCTTCCTTCCTTCCTTCCTTCCTTCCTTCCTTCCTTTCCTTTCTCTTCCCTTCCCTTCCCTCCCCTTTCCTTTTCGAAAGAACCTAGGAGTGGATCAGATGTGAATTGAGGGTATGCTTAAATTGATAAGAAATTTCTAAACTGTTTTTCTGTGGACTATTTTGCATTCCCAGGTTCAAATCAGAACTCTAGTTGCTCTGTACTTTTCCCAGGAAAACCCCATTATGAGGGGTTTTCATTTTAGCCATCTTAATAGGTATGTACTGACCGTGTACTGGGTTTTAATTTACATTTGCTTCATAGCTAATGATATTGAATGTCTTAGTTGTCATCACATATGCTCTGAGTAAAGTATTTAAGTCTTTCACCCATTGTCAAATTGGGTTGTGTTTTCTTACTCTTGAGTCTTCCTCAAGACTTTCTTTACACATTCTGGATCCAAACCTTTGTTGCTTATGTGCTTTGTAAATACTCCTCCCAACTCTCTGGTGTCTCTTTTTATAAAGACATTAATCCCATTGGGTCAGGATCCTACCTTTCTGACTTCATTTAGCCTAATTACTTTCTTGGACACTCCATCATTTCACCTTACTGCCTCGACCAGGACTTCTAGGAGGACATTCAAGAGCAGGGTTGAGAGTGGCCATCTTCCTCATTCATGATCTCAGGGGAGATATGATGTCTTTCACCATTAAGCACTATCTACAGAAGGTATTTCTGTATATGACCATCCATCGGGTTGGGAAATCCTTTTTATTTTTAGTTCCCTGAGAGGTTATTTATTTATTTTTTTTAAATCATGAATAGACATTGAATTTTGTCATTTTTTTTGCAACAAATGATATGATCATGTGCTTTTTCTTTATATTCTTTTTTTAAAAGATCTTTCTTCTTTCTTTCTTTCGAGAGCAGGAGTAGGGGGGAGGGACAGAGGAAGAGGGATAGAGAGAATCTCAAGCAGACTCCCCTCTGCCTGTTGTAGGACTCGATCCCACAGCCCTGAGATCATGACCTGAGATGAAACCAAGAGTTTGGTTGTCCAAACTTGGTTGTCCAACCAAGAGTTGGACAATTAACTGGCTGAGCCACCCAGGTGCCCCTCTTCTTCCTCTTCTTAACATACTCTTAACTGATGTACTTCAAATATTGGACCAGTCTTGGATCCCATAGGACACAGTTCCCTTGCATGGGGCAAGCTCTACTTGGCCACAGTCTAGTATTTATTTTATATCTGCTGATTTGATTCGCTAACCTTTTGTTGAGGATTTTTGCATCTATGTTCTTGGGGGACATCAGTTCGTATTTGTATTTTCTCATAGTGTTTGTCTGGTTTAGTTACTAAGATCTCATAAAAACGATATGGAGAAGCATTCCTTTGTCTTCTGTTTCCTGAAAAAAGTTGTGTAGAGCTAGTGTGACTTCTTTTTAAATGTTTGTCAGAGATCACCTGTGAAACCACCTGGATCTGAGGGTTTCCTTTCTGAGAGTTTTAAACTACAAATTCAAATTAGGTAATGTACGATTATTAAGTTTTTCTATTTCTTCTTGAATGAGTGTTGGTAGTTTGTGGTTTTTGAGAATTGATTCATTTTATTTAAAGTGATGACTTTATGTGAACAGAATGGTTCTTAGTATCCTTTTATTTTTTCTTTTGCTATCTGCAAAGCTTGTTTATAGTAATACCTTCTGTTTCATTCCTGGTATTGACAATTTGAGTCTTTTTTTTGGTCACTTGGGCTTGAAATATATCAATTTTATTGACCTTTTTGAAGAACTGGCTTTTCGTTTCATTTATTTTTTTCCTGTTATTTTCCTTCTTATAATTTCACTTATTTTTATTCTTATCTTTACTATTTCCTTTCTTTTGCTGATTTTGGGTTTATTTTGCTCTTCTTTTTTTCTAGTTTCTTAAGGTAGAAGCTTACATTTTGATATGAGGCCTTTTAAATTTTCTAATATAAGTATTTAATGCTATATATTTCCTTCTGGGCCACTCCCTTAATTTTAAGAAAAGTAGGTAAGAGCTATGAAGTCAAATTATTTTCAAGAAAGCAAATTCTAGGCTGTCCCCAACCTCCCAGCCAGTTAAATATAAAAAGAATCCATATTGTGTTCCTTCAGGGTGAGGGGTTGGATCAGAGTCTATCAAATTTCTTTTACTATGTATTTCTATTTCCATGACATTACTGTGACCTTGAGTCTTGAAGAAGTTAAATCTTGTTCTATAATCTGTGTTTTCTATGTCATGAGATAAATGCACAATATTATTTAGAAAGATCTTTATAATGTACCACCAACGTAACTTGCTGCCTGCATTATTCAAAATTCCTCGTCGTTAGATGACTGGCGTGTTATCTGCTTCATAGAGGAAAGATGTCAGATCCCTCTGAACTGCCAAGGGAACTCAATGTTTAGAAGATTTTTTCCAAGAGAAATCCAAACTATAAAGAAAATTCTATTTCAGTAATGATTTTAAGAAGAACTGGTACAGTAATTAGTCACTGGGGCTCTTACCTTATGCTCTCCAGAATGGTTTGTTTTGGGCCTCCTTGGTTGAGAGAAGGCTTCTCTTGAGCCCCACGCCAGTCGTGAGCCGTATCCACATCTACTACCTAAGACACGATCGGGCACTCTCAGGGTGGTATGGCTTAGAGCACCCTTGCTACTTCAAACACTGAATTCCTTTGTCCTCTGGTGATTCGGCAGTAGCCAACAGGGGATGGTAGGCGCCATGTTGGAATCTCCTGTGAACTTGTCCAAAGGTTACTTCTTCCTTTTCCTTCCAAGTTGCCTTACTCTTGGGAGTGGGTCATAAGCCTTACTTATGTTAGGTGAAATTTTTTTGAGAGCCAATGCTGTAGACTCAGAAACAATCTGCAATTAGTTCCTTGCATTAATACTTGGAATTATGATAGGCAAGTATTTATCTTGGCTGGAAACCTCGAAGCTTGTCATTCTTCAAATGTCTGTATTTACTCCCTGAGGCTTCGTTAGTTTTCTCAACACTTTATTTTTAGTGCACTCTGCAAACTTTTCCTCATGTGGTTCTGGTTGGATTCATCTGTCTCTTCAGAGTGGAAGTAGTGTGAGTTATTCTAAATGGTGATCGAGTGCCTTGGGAAAAGGCCAGAGTTATCACTTGTCATTGCAGGGGCGGGGAAAGCAGGGTTCTGACAGCCACAGATAGGGGTGGTGAGCATTTCAGGTTGTGGGGACAGAATTAACAAAGCTGCAGGGATATGGGAGTATAGAACTGTTTAGGGCTCTAAAGAGGGAGAAGTCGAAGAGGAGAAAAAATATTCCATCTTCTAGAATTTCTTTTTTTTTCTGGGTTGATTGTCTACCCTTCTCCCACCCCTGGATCCCCAGACCAAGACTTGGCTGTAGGCCCAAGTCCATCCCAATGGCTCCGACCCCTCACCTTGACTCTGGGACGTCCTCCTGCTTCCCAACTTTACATAGCAAGTCATCTTTTCCTCTCTTTCTGCTGAGCTGCAGTGGGGGTATTCCCGTCCTTCCTGAAAAGCCTGTGACTCCTCATGCCTCTTCCTTTTGAAGGGTCTGGCCCCACCGTAGTCTGAGAAGACACAATTCCTGACCGAAGAACGAGAATCCTGGAGAAGAATTTGAGACATACGACCATTGAAAGCGAACTTGCAGATGAATATTTGATGCAAGAAAACAAACAGTATTCTACAGAAAAATAGACTCTGTCACAGGATGCAGACGGTTTCATTTTTGTAACTACCCTTTCACCTTCCGTATTAATGTACAGACAATGTTGGAAAGATGTTAATACTTGTAGCCTCTGAGGCAAGTTCTGGATGATCTTATTTTCTGTTTTCAGGTTTTTCTTTTTTCTTTTTTAAGACTTATTTATTTGACAGACAGAGAAAGTGAGAGAGAGCATGAGAGGAGAGAAGGTCAGAGGAAGAAGCAGACTCCCCGTGGAGCCGGGAGCCCGATGTGGGACTCGATCCCAGAACTCAAGGATCATGATCTGAGCCGAAGGCAGTTGCGCAACCAACTGAGCCACCCAGGTGCCCTGTTTTCAGGTTTTTCTAAGTCACCTGTGGCCCCTTGCCCCTTCCACGAGAGACTGTTTCTCCAAGGCAGAAACTGTGTCCTCTGTTTTGTCTTCTAGCAGGAAGCAGAGGCCTGGCCCTCAGTTGGTGTTTGTTGAATGAATAAATGAGAGACTCATAGTAAGGGTGAAAAAAATTCATTTCCTTAAAATCTGGTTTAAAAATCACTTGAGGGGGTTTACAGTTAGTAGGACAAGGTGTAGGGTCTCTACAGCTTTAAAATGGTCTATTACTATAACTGTTACATGGAAATCTCCGGACACATTCTGGTGCTGTCCTTGGGCACTGCTTCTGCTAGCTTTCTAACGTTCCCTCGTGACTGCCCTCTTCTGGAAGGCGGGGTAACCCGAGCTCGTGGTTAACCCAGATTTATTCTCCTTCATGCTGCCCTCTCTTAGAGCTACTTTAGCAACACACGTGCCCTTTCTCAAGATTTTTATCAGGTGGTGATGAACGTTTAATGAATGTAATAGAAAACATTTCTCCATCCGAGAAAAATGGAGGGAATTTGAAATGCATTTTGACCTCATCACCTTCCTTCATCTGGTCTCTGTAATCACTTTTATAAAAAGCACATGTCACCCTGCCATATCTTGATAAAGAACAGTTTTTGTGTCCCGTTAAAAAAGTCAGAGAGCTCTGTTTTCAAACTTGAGAGATAATGGGGGTTCTGTGGAGGGCACGGGGAGGGCTATTCCGCGCCCCCGTTTCGGGGCCTGTGATCTGGACGGAATCCACTCCTCGCTGCTGCTCCTTCAGCACGGCGATGGCGCAGGGGGGCTGTCTGGGGGACGGGGCCCGTGTCACCCCCCTGAGGGCATAGAGAGGTCTGCCTTCTGAGCTGTATGTCCTTCCTCACCCCAGTCCCATCCGCCGGCTGCCTCAGCCCATCTGAGACTGAGCTCGGAGAGCCTGTTACCCCGTGGGGGTGGGGGGTTGTGGGTAGTGAATGGCTCTGTTCTCCAGCTAACGGCAAGGTCGGAAACCTGGGAATCCTTCCAGGTTGTTCTCTTCCTTGACCAATAAGAATGAGTGTGCAAGGTACCAGCAAACTACTCACGGCGGCGTGGAGTGTTTACCTGGTGCCAGGCACAGTCTAGCGGGTGGACATGAGGTCGGTGCGGGTGGAGAAATGGAGGCACGAGATGCTGAGTAAGCAGCCGAGCTGGGAGGCAAACACAGGCTGAGACTGACGCGCACACCTTTCGCCAGCACCCTGAGACGAGGTCCCAGAGATGCACTGGGGTCAGATCACGGAGGACCCTTCGGGCCAAGTTACGGGGGGGAGATGGAGGCAGAGAATCTCAGGCAGACTCCCGGGGAGCCTGACGCAGGGGCTCGATCCCGCAACCCCTGAGATCATGACCTGAGCAGAAATCAAGAGTCAGACGCTTAACTGACTGAGCCCCCCACGTGCCCTCTATGTGTTTATTAGAGACAGAATGTAGAAAAAGAGTAAATAAAAAAATATGTGGAATTCTACCACTTAGTGATAACCACTGTTGGTATTTTGATATATTCCAAACACAAATTAATATTAACATATATTAATATTTGGTATGTATTTTTATATATATGCAAACACCATGTACACTATGCACACATCCAAATACCTTTTTTGTGAAGATTGACCTTCCTCCAGAGGTGTTCATATATGCACACAGTATATGTGGTGTGTGTGTGACATACAGAAATATATAAAGTACATATATATAGTTGAGTTTTATTTTATAAGAATAAGGGTAACAATTTACATGTATACATATACAAATATATATCTGTGCATAGTTTACATATATACATATACATCTATATCTTTAGCCTAAAAAGTAAAATCAATGTCTAGTTTCTTTAATGTTTCCTCACCTGTTATTTTAATGACCGCATAGTGGCATTCTCTCCTTCAATCTAACCATCCATAATTAATTTTACCAATTCTTTATTGCTGAAGGTTTCCATTGTGTCTGAATGTTTGCTCCCATCAGCGATCCTGCAATGAACATCCTTGTTCGATATTAAAATTTTTGTATTCTCTGGGCTCAGGTTTGGCTCATAAATGCAATCAATTTGGAAGTGATTGTTTATTTCCTTAAATAAATTCTCAGAAGTCGATTTGGTGAGTCAAAAGGTAGGAGGACGTGGAGGGTGTTGGTTGTTAGTTGTTACCAAATTGCTCTTTTGAAAGGGTCACTAAATTGCATTTCTAGCACAAATGAATGACATTTTCCCCGTTATTACTGGGATTTCCAAATCCTTGCCAAATTTCCTTTCGTGGATTGTAAGTGAGGCTGAACATTTGTTCGTATGTTAATTGGCTGGTTGTATTCTTTTGTGAATTCCTTGTTCCTGTCTTTTGTCTGTTTTTTCTACTGGGGTGTTTCCCTTTTTTGACAAATTTTTAAAGGATTTGTTTTAATGAAGACTTTGGGACGGAAGAGACAGAAACTGGCTTGAGCCAGGACAGGTAAGGATGGGAGCCTGCTGACAGGAAGGCCATGAAGAATGGACATTTCGCTTCATCTCAATGGCAGCCGGCCATCGAAGCCTCCAGAACCCAGCGATGGGCCCTTGCCTTCACTCCTGAGGGTCATGGTCTCACACCTGTGCTCTTCTCCTATTGCTGCCTCATCCTCCTGCCCCCAATGGCCTTTACATCCTGCTCATCTTGTAGGTGACCCAACATGGTGGCCAGCTCCAGCCCCCCCCCATAATCTTTCACTCTGGCACCCCCAAAGTGTCTGTGTTTCCAAAGACAGACTGAGGAGGACAGCCCTCCCTTGAGCAAGGCCACAAGAGGGGCCAGCCGAAGGCTTGACCGTCTCGGTGTCACACATCTCCCGTTGGTTCCATTGGCCCCTTCTAGGTCCACAGGCAGGGCAGGTTTTCTAGATGGGACCGAGGGCAGGGCTGTGAAACACAAATGACACAAACATCAGTCTTTTTGTTTGTCAGACAGGATATATGCATTTTCCACCTAGGATATGTGTATTTTTCTAGCAGTTAATTTCTCAACATGATTTCCTGAATATGTTCATTTCTCTTCCTCCCCTGAATGGAATAGCCTTCCTTCGGTTCTTTGTTCCTCCTCCCCTGGATTATTATTTCCTGGTCTCTGTGCCTCTCGTTACAACCCTGCCCACCCTTATCTCTCCACCCTGCCAGCAGAGGTCTCTCCCTAAAATGCAAACCTGAATGCAATGCCAAGACCCTTCCCGGGTCTAAATTTTCCAGTGGCTCCTGATAACCTTCCAGACAAAGTCCAAAGTCTTAATACGTCAGGATAGGGTCCTTCAACATGGCGCCCTCATCCCTCATCTCTGATGACGCCCAGTGCTGCCATAGATACCCTGTGTGCCGGCCACAGATGGCCCCCTCTGTCTGGGATGTCCTTCCCATCTTCTCTTTCTAACAAGCTATTATATAGTCTTAAATTGTCACTGTAGGGCCTCGTCTTTGCTTTTCTTGACACCTACTTGGGCTGCGTTAATTTTTCTTTGTTATACCTTTTCTTTCTTTACGCCACATGGGAACATACTGGGGGAGAATTGTCCCACCTTCTCCCCTTCCTGGTGGGAAAAGCTCATGGATCAATGCCCACCTTTCTGTTTCCCAACCACCGGAAATGGGGTTGAATTAATGTTGCCCCGTGAATGAATGAAGGGTTGATACATGGGTGGTTGGCCAACGGAATACCCTAGTTAACAGTCATTGTAAATATGTACTGCTATTTTCTATATCTCGAGGGACCGTTAGATGGATCTACCATCAGCAGTATTCTAAATTCCAGTCCAACCTCTGACCGATTAGAAGGATTGCAGGAGTGTGGGGCAGTCGGCTGGAGGAGCCGGGACTGAGCATCGGGCTGTGAGGCGGGCAGCCCACGTGTGAATCCTGGCACGTCCTCTCGCTCTGTGATCTCCAGCAAAGCCGTGGGTCTCTACCGGAGGGGCTTTGTCTGTAAAGGGGGCTCACAGAGCATCGGCCTCCCAGAGCAGAGGGGACGCAGGGAGGGAACGCAGGTCCCGTGGTTCACCAGGGCTTGGCAGAGCCTTCCCCCTGTTAGAGTTTATTGATGTGAATTATCATTTCTGATATATTTGTGTTATGAGATTGGTTGTCAGCGGCGGGAGCGTCTCCTACAGCTCTGCCCATAGAGAGGGGAAACAGGATCATTTCCACTTTCTAGTTGTTTCGATTCTGGACAAAAAGCAACTCGAATTGCATCTCGGAATTCCCTGTTGGATAAATTTCACCTTGCCTTCAAAGGCAGCTTTGATTGTCAGAGCACTTTTGAATTCTCGACCTCCGTCCCCTTTTCTGTCCTGACCTTTTGAGAAGGTTCTGACCACGACGCATTGAAGTAGGACGTGGCCCTTGGAGCAGAGCGCCTGGCACCCCTGCGGTGGCCAGAGTCCCATCTTTGCCGTGGTCCAGCACCTGAGCTTTGTACCTGTGCGTGTTGTGTCCCTGAGCCCCACATGCTGTGAGCTGTGACCCCCTCACCCCAGGAAGGCAGGGGCTGGACGTGAGATGAACTCTGGGCAACCCAGGCCAGCACCTGCACGGAAACGTGCTCTCACGCTTCTGTTGGCAAAAGCGTTTCAGAGAGACGAGCTCAGGGAGCAGCGCTAGTGATGAAGGCACTCGGAGACGGGGAGCGTGGCTTGTTCGCAGCAGCCTCAGCCAAGAGGCAAGTCGTTTGTGTGCACGGCAGCTCTGGGCCCGCGGGAAGGGGTGAGGACGGCCAGCGGGTTCTGCTTTGTGCACTCCACTTGCATGAAGTTATGTTTCGGAGCCTGTGTCATGACGGGAATCGATGCGTTTGCTCTTGTCCTTCTAGGCGTCCAGGCTCTGCTCCCTCATCCTTAACCAGAGTCCATGCCCAGGAGCCCCCAGCTCTGTCACAATGGCCATCCTTTCCTTTAAGCCTGGGCTCGGCCACCCCTGGCCCCTGGGCCAAATCCAGCTTGACTCTTGTTTCTATGGGAACGATGAGCAAGGAGTAGTTTTTAAATTGTTGGGAAAAAAGTCTAGGGATTGCTCTTTTTTGAGCCGTGATACGCACTGGAGCGACATCCGTCCCCACCCCGCCCACGGCTTCCGTCACGCTGTGGTGGCTGTGGGTAGAGGTTGACACGGGGACACTGCGTCTGGCCGAGCCGAGCCCAGTGCTGCATAGCCCTTCTGGGGGGAGGTTGCAGACCCGTGCTCGAAACTAACAAGTCCTCGTGGATGACGGTCGCTACCCGGCTTTCTGCTTTTGTCTCTGAAAGCTCGAAACTGGCGTGTGACCCTGGGGGGACCTGGTGGGTGAGATCCTGCACCCCGGCGTCTACACCGGGAATGGGGTTAAAGTGCTGGTGGTTGCTTCACACGCATGTACATGGCCTTGGTGGGGTGCTTGTCGTCCTGGTGGGTCTGGCCTGGGGGTGTTCTCAGCCGTGCTCTAGGCTTCACCCCTGCAGGCCCAGGGTGACCCGTGAGTGTCAGGGCCCGCCGCGCCCCCAGGCGTGTTGCAGGGGCTGGCTCGCACGCAGGTGGTTGTAAGTCGCTGTGTAAGTTTATGGCGACCTTGCCTGCGTTTGTGGTTTGGTGAGACGGAGAGCAGGCCCGCAGAGCCGCCGGGAGGGGTGGGGAGTGGCCGGGCTGTCCCCTGTAAAGCCGGCCCGAGTCGGTAGACAGCCTCCCAGAAGCCAGAGAGCCGCCTCCGGGATTTGGAGACTCCAACGCCCCAGCCTGTTCATCTCCAGGGTGGGCGCGTCCACAAGGGCAAGGCGCTGGGGGTCGCAGCTGCAGGAAGAACGCAGACTGGCTCTGCGCCCCGGAGGACCAGAGGGAAAAGTGTCCGGAGGGAGAAGTGAAGCCAGCCTGGCACAAAGCCCCAGCAGCGTGCACCTTGCTCGCTCTGAGCCCGGCCACGCGTGCTGCCCCGAAGCCGTGCCCTGGGGACCGGCATGCGGCTCCCTTCCCCAGGGGCCACGCCTCATCCTCTCCCGTCTGAAGACCCGCTGTTACAGAACCATAAGTCAGTAGAGCCCCTCACCCTCTGGATGACAGGGACTAAAAGAGAGTCACTCTGGGAGGTTGACTCTGTCCTAAACAAGCAGGCCTTTTAGAAAAACGACAGCAAAGGGAGGCATGTTCGCTTGTGCCCACGGGAACGCCCACACATCTCAGGCTCCTTCCTGGCTGCCTTGTGGGGGTGGGGGCGGCGTCATTCACGGGGTCACAGGTAAGTGGAGGGACCCATCCTTTGGTTTGCCCCAGACAAGGTGTTTCGGGGCTCAAACTGGGAAAATCCCATACAAATTGGGACCTGGGTATGTAATCTCAAGACCATTTGAGGTTGACTTCACCCTGTGACAATTGGCTAAACATGACCCTCCTCTGCTATTTATGGACAGAGGGCCAGGCCGGGTGTCAGAGGTCGAGGAAAGCACAGGTATCAGCACCAAGCAGAGGGCCACCCCCAGCTCCGGCTCTCGGCCTCCCGGAGCCGCAGTGTGCTCTTCGGGAAAGGGGCTGCGCTC
>JAPYYJ010002114.1:0-13275 GCA_028533885.1 Nasua narica | reverse complement strand
GTTGTAGAGTAGCTCTATTTTTAACTTCCTGAGGAATCTCCATACTGTTTTCCAGAGTGGCTGTACCAGTTTGCATTCCCACCAATCGTCTAAGAGGGTTCCCCTTTCTCTGCCTCCTCACCAACATCTGTTTCTTGAGTTGTTAATTTTAGCCCTTCTGACCAGTATGAGGTGGCAGTTCACTGTGGTTTTGATTTGTATTTCCCTGATGATGAATGATGTTGAGCATTTTCTCATGTATCTGTTGGCCATTTGGAAGGCATTCTTTATCTTTGATGATTTTTAATTTCTTATTTTAATGTCAATTTTTACAGTTTTATTGAAATATAATTGACATATAATATTGTGTAAGTTTAAGGTATACAACTGTATTGATTTGATACACTTACATATATTGGAATGATCACTCCATAGAGTTAGCTAACAGCTCCATCTTTTCACATAATTGCCATTTCTTTGTTATGGTGGGAACATTAAAAATCTATTCTCTTAGTAACTTTCAGGTATACGATACAGTTTATCAACTATAATCAACATGCTATATATTTTCTCCAGAACTTATTCATCTTATAACTGGAAGTTTGTACACTTTGACCAATATCTACCCATTTCCCCCATCCTCTGGTAACCACCACACTCTTCTCTGTTTCTATGAGTTTGGCTTTTTTAGATGCAATATATAAGCAATATCATATAGTATTTGTATTTTTCTGTCTGATTTATTTAACTTAGCTTAATTTGTTCAAGGTCCATCCACATGGTTGTGAATGGCAAAATTTCCTTCTCTCTTATGGCCAAACAATATTCCATTGTCTGTACAGACCCATCTTCTTTATCCATTCATCCATTGACAGACATCTAGATTGTTTCCATATCCTGGCTGTTGTGAATAAAGCTGCAATGAACATGGGGGGGACAGATACCTCTTTTGATCTGTTTTTATTTCTTTTGGATATATATCCAGAAGTTGGATTGCTCAGGTACATGGTAGCTCTATTTAAACTTTTTAGGAACCTCTATATTGTTTTCCAAGTAACAGCACCAATTTACTTTCTCACCAACAGTGCACAAGGGTTTGCTATTCTTTACACCCTTGCCAAGACTTATTTCTTGTCTTTTTGGTGCTAGCCATTCTGATTGGTGTGAGATGAAATCTCATTGTGATTTTGATTTGCATTTCCTTGGTGATTAGTGACCTTGAGCATCTTTTCATGTGTCTGTTGGCCATCTGTATGTCTTCTTTGGAAAAATGTCCGTTCAGTTCCTCTATCCATTTTTAAATTAGATTTTTGTTTGTCTGTTTTTGTTTGTTTCTTTGCCAGTGAGTTGTATGAGTTCTTTATAAATCCTGGATATTAACCCTTTACCACATCAGAATATGATTTTCAAATACATTCCATGAGTTGCCTTTTAATTTTGTTAAATGTTTTCCTTCACTATGCATAAGATTTTTAGTTTGATGCAGTCCCTTTTTAAAATTTTTGCTTTTGTTGCTTGTGTTTCTGGTGTCATATCCAAAAAATTTTTTTCCAAGATCAATGTCAAGGATTTCCCCCCTGTATTTTCTTATAGTTTTGCTATTCAGTTCTTATTTTTAAGTCTTTAATCTTCTTTGAGATAATTTTTTGTGAGTGGTATTAAAAAGTCCAATTTCATTCTTCTACATGTGGTTATCCAGTTTAACCATCGCCATTTGTGGAAGAGATTAGTTGACTATATTTCTGAGGGTTTATTTCTGAGCTCTAGATTCTATTCTATGGGTCTATGTCTATTTTTATGGTAGTACCATATCATTTTGATTACTGGAGCTTTGTAGTGTAATTTGAAATCAAGAAGTGTGATGCTTCCAGCTTTGATATTTCTCTGGATTTCTTTGGCTGTTCAGGTTCTATTGTGATTCCATACAAAATTTAAGGTTGTTTTTTCTATTTCTGTGAAGAATGTCATTGGAATTTTGATAGGAAATATACTGAATCTATAGAAGGCTTTGCATAGTATGGACATTTTAACAAAATGAATTCTTTCAATCCATGAACACAGGATACCTTTCCATTTGTTTGTGTCTTCAATTTCTTTCATCAAAACCTTGTAGTTTTCAGTATACAGCTCTTTCATCTCCTTGACTGAATTTATTCCTAAGTACTTTGTTACTTATGCTATTGTGAATGGGATTGTTTTCTTTATTACTTCTTCAGATATTTTGCTTTTAATATAGAGAAATGCAACTTAAAAAAAAAGATTTATTTGAGAGAGAGACAGGGAGTGAGAGAGAACATGAGAGGGGAGGTCAGAGGGAGAAGCAGACTAGATCTGGGAGCCTGGTGTGGGACTCAATCCTAGGACTCTGGGATCATGACCTGAGCCGAAGGCAGTCGCCTAACCAACTGAGCCACCAAGGCACCCGCAACTGATTTTGTATAGTGATTTTGTACCCTGCAACACTGCTTAATTCACTGATTAGTGATAACAGTTTTTTGGTGGAGTCTTGAGCTTTTTCTATACAAAGGCATAACTCAGATATTGAGTGTTCAGTTCCAGACCACTGCAATAAAGTGAATATCACAATAAAGCAAGTTGAATGAATTTTTTGGTTTCCCAATCGCTATAAAAGTTATATTCACCCTATGTTATAGTCTATTAAGTGTGTTATATAGAATTATGCCTAATTTATATACATACTTTAATACATACATACTTTAAAAAAACTTTGCTTAAAAATCCCATTACCTGAGCTTTCACTGAGTTGTAATCACTAATCACAGATCACCATGCCAAATATAATAATGAGAAAGTTTGAAATTTTGTGAGAATTACGAAATTCTCATGGAGACATGAGGTAAGCAAATACTGTTGGGAAAATGGCACCGATAAGGTTGCTTGATGCAGGGTTACCACAAACCTTCAATTTGTAAAAAATGCCGTATCTGTGAAGCACAATGAAATGAGGTATGCCTGTAGAAGATTATATCATCTACAAAAAAGGCAATTTTTCTTCTATCTTTCCCTTTTGGATGCATTTTACTTAGCCTTTTTTTCCCCCCTCCTTTTCTGATTGCTCTGGCTAGGACTTCCAACACTCTGTTAAATAGGAATGGTAAGAATGGGTACCTTTGTCTTATTTCTCTTCTTAGAGGAAAAGCTTTTCAGTCTTTTGCCACTGAATATGTTAGCTATGGGCTTGTCATAGATGGATTTCATTATGTTGAGGTATGTTCCCTCTCTACCCAATGTGTTGAGTGTTTCTGATCATGAAAGGATGTTGTAATTTCTCAAGTGTTTTTTCCTGCATCTGTTGAGATGGTCATGTGGTTTTTCTTCTTCATTTTATTAATATGTTGTATAACATTTGTTTATTTGCATATGTGGAATCATCCTGCATCCTAGAGATAAATCCTGCTTGATCCTGGTTTATGATACTTTTAATGTGCTGTTGAATTTGGTTCCTAATATTTTACTGAGAATGTTTGCATCTATATTCATTAGGGATATTAATCTGTAGTTGTCTTATATCATTATCTGCCTTTAGTATCAGGGTAAAGCTGGCCTCATAAAATGAGTTTGGGAGTTCAGTTTTTTGGGAAGAATTCGATAAGGACTGACATTCTTATTTACATGTTTGGTAGAATTCACCAATGGAACCATATGGTCCTGGGCTATACTTTCTGGATTGGTTTTAAATACTGATTTATTCTCCTTAATATTATTGGTCTATTTTTCTATTTCTTTATGACTAAATCTTGGAGAATTTTATGTTTCTAGGAATTTATCCATTTCTTCTAGGTTGTCCAATTTTTTTGGTGTATGATTGTTTATAGTGGTCTCTTTTTGATTCTTTGTATTTCTGTGATATCAGTTGTAATGTATCCTTTTTCATTTTTATTTATTTGAATCCTTTTTTTTTCCCTTCATCTAGCTAAAGATTTGTCAATTTTATGTTTCAAAAAACAGCTATTAGTTTCATTGATTTTTTTTCTATTGTCTTTCTAGTCTCTAGTTCATTTGCTTATGCTCTGATCTTCGTTATTTCCTTCCTTCTGCTAACTTTGGGTTTAGTTTGTACTTCTTTTTCTAGTTCCTTAATGTGTAAAGTTAGGTTGTATGTTTGAAGTCTTCTTTTTTCTTAAGGCAGGTAATTATTACTATACACTTCCTCCTTAAGATGGCTTTAGCAGCATCCCATAGTTTTGGATATGTTGTATTTCCATTTCCATTTGTTTCAAGATATTTTTAAATTTTTCTTTTGATTGATTCTTTGAGCCACTGGTTGTTCCAGGGTGTGTTGTTTTATTTGTGCATATTTGTGATTTTCTAACTTTCCTCTTGTTATTGATTTCTTGTTTTTAAAATTTGTGGTTCAAAAAGATATTTGGTATGATTTCAATCTTCTTAAATTTATTAATACTTGTTTTGAGCTCCAACATATGATCTATCCTAGAAAATGTTCCATGTGTGCTTGAAAAGAATGTGTATTCTGCTGTTGATAGATTGTGGGTTCTATAAATGTCTGTTCGGTCCATTTGGTCTAACATATGATTCAGTTCCAATGTGTCCTTGTTCATTTTCTGTCTGAATGATTTATCCATTGCTGAAAGTGGCGTATTGAAGTCCCTTGATATTTCAAATTGTTGTTTCCTTCTCACTTCAGATATATTAATATTTGCTTAATATATTGAGGTGCTCTGATGTCATTCTATTTACAATAAAGGGGCAATTGATGAATTGCCCCTTTCTTATATAATGATCTTCTTTGCCTCTTGTTACCATTTTTGGCTTACAGTATATTTTGTATAATTCAATTATAGCTATCCTTGCTCTCTTTTGGTTTCCACTTGCATGAAATATTTTTTCCATCCCTTCACGTTGAGTGTGTTCTTAAAGCTGAAGTGAGCTCTTGTACACAGCATAATGTTGGTTGTTGTGAGGCTCATTTTGGATTTCTGACTTCCAGGAATGTAAGATAATACAGTGTGTTGCTTTAAACTGCTAAGTGCTAATTTTGTTACAGAAGCAAGAGGAAACTAATAGTCTCTGGTGCTCTGTTTTCTTACTGTGAATAAGGAATTCTGGTAATAAAAATTTAATTAAAATTAAACTAAAAATTTTGTTCGTGAAAAATGAAACAAAAATGAAATCCAACTGATAATGTAAGTAATGGAACTGAATATATAATGTACAAAGAAAATGATTAATTATCAAATAGAGATAATTACTTTATCACCTAATAGTGATTACTTCATCCTGAAAAAGAAATTTTTGATACATTAAGGAAGAGAATGATGAATTTGGCTTTAGATCTATGATATAAACCATTCCTCAAAGAAAGAAATAAGAGAACAAGAAATAAGAAAAACATGTCTTACAAAATTCTTTCAACAAGTGCTCTAGCCAATGCAAAATAGTCACAAGTGAGAGATAAAATGTAGTAAAAGTCGAAACGTCACTTATGAGGATAGACTTAAGAAACATTTGACTCCCATGGATATACAATATGAGAAAAACATGGGAAAAAATCTGTAAAAAAACATATTCATGATTAAAAAAATCACAGAAACCCTCGTGCAGCCTTTGTTTTCAACTTAACTTTTTATCAATGCATATAAACATTATGTTTGTATGATTTGATCATACTATTGAATATAACTGTAGTTTACACATTCTTATTTCTGGTAGTATTTCATTATATGAATATTCCATAATTTGTTTGAACTTCCTATTATTGATGAGCATTTGGACAGTTAGTTTTGTTTATCATATTAATAGTGTTGTTATAAGCAATTTGTACCTTTGGTGTACAGAAACAAGCACATTTTTGTAAGGGATGTACCTGGGAAGCACAGACATGCCAGGTTAAAAATCTGTATATGTGCAATTTTAGTAGATATTGGCAGCTATCCAAAATGGTTGTACTAATTTAAACTCCCACTAGTATGTCAGCCTTTCATTCTAAGAAATGTAGGTTTGAATTTTTTTAAGTTTTTTGGTTGTTTGTTTCAAGTTTTTATTTGAATTTCAGTTAGTTAACATACCATGTAATATTAGTTTTAGGTATACAATATAGTGATTCAACAGTTCCATACATTTAACAATTTTTTTAAAAAATATAGTCATCAATATGGCATGTTTTGTAAGGCAAAGAATTACCAAATTTTTTAGCTGGACTAAGCAAGATACTGTATACAAAAAGTTTTAGTTATCAAAATAATGATCAATATGTAAATGATATACTCATACCTGATAACCAAAGAAAAATATTATTCCCTAGATCTTCTTTAAATTCATCATTAAAAAGATCACTGGATTCTGGAAATGCTTCCTGGAATGTTGCATAGATGGCCTGTGCCAAAAAATCAGGATACACCTACCCAAAATAGAGTCATATTAGAATAATTTTATATTTTATATAGTATATGTACACTACCAAAGAAATGATTATTAAATTTGTGAAATATACATGTCCCTTCTTTTCTTACAGCTTGTGTTTGGCTGCTTCTTTGTACCTCGAATTGAGGGACATGAACAAAGAAGAGTTGGAAATAAAGTCAGTTTGGCTATTTGTTGGTATTTTAGAAAATTTAATTTGGATAAAAAGATGAAGTCAACAGTTAAGATAAAGTTTGATGATTCTATTTTAAGTTTTATTATTTATTTCATTTAGAAAATTTAATTTGGATAAATGATGAAGTTAACAAGATTAGGTTTGATGGTTATATTTTAAGATAAAGAGTTTGATGATTATTTATTTCATTTAACCTTGGTATTGTTATGCTCTTTTAGAAAGTGATACATACAGGTCATTATAACAAAAAGTATATTTATGTATGTTTAATTAAACTATAATTGACATATAATAAGTTTAAGGTATACAACATGTTGCCTTGGTACACCACCATAGCATTGACTTACACCTCTATCACCTCACATAATTATCATTCTCTGTGTGTGTGTGTGTGTGTGTGTGTATGTGGTAAGAGTAGCAAGCATATATTTAAACACCTGAAGTCTGTTTAGATGAGTTAATATACTGCAATTATTAGTGTATTGTTTACATATGAAAACTATGATCAGATATCAACAAATATATGGTTCTACCATTATTCTATTAGACATCAAATCCCTAAACTACTAAATTCCCCTTAGGAAGTGACTAAACGTAAAAGCTACATTTTTATATTAAAATTTTTTAAATTTTTATTTATCATTCTAGTACTCATCAACCAAATAAATATCTAAAAACAATTTAGCCCTTAATATTAAATGTAAAATTTTATAATCTAAGTGTCCCTTAGAGGTCACTGTCTTAAGATTTGGAGTGTGTAAATGTTCATTTATACAGCAAAAGGGCTTTACAGATTTCATTAAGTTAAAGATCTTAAAATGGGGAGATTTTATGGATTATTCAGTGGGCCTTAATTCCAATCACAAGTGTCCTTATAAGAGGAAGACTATGGAAATTTTTACTACAGAAGAGAAGATAATGGGATGGCAGAAAAAGAGATTAGAGTAATAAATAAGACCAGAATCCAAGGAATGCTGTCAGTCACCAGAAGCCAGAAGAGGTAAGAAATGGATTTTCCATTATGGCCTCTTAAAGAAATTGGCCCTGCTGATACCTTGATTTTAGTTCTGTAAGACTCATTTTGGACTTGTGGCCTCTCTAATGCTAAAACAATGAATTTTTCTTGTTGACTTTTCTTCTTAAAAGTCACTAAATTTGTGATAATTTGTTATAGCAACAATAAGAAACTAATACAGTCATCTATTCCAGGTGGTAAGTGATAATATTTGCTGGTAAGTGATAATATTCTTTGAAGAACTCCATGATTTTTCTTTTTTCTTTTTCTTCTTCTTTTTTTTTTTTTGGTGGTAGTGATGGGGGGAATGCTTTAACATATTTGTATATTTAATTTTATTGAAATGAATCATGAATGTTTTTACTACCAGAAACAATCACATATTTTGGTATAAAAATCATAGTGACTATTAAAATTAAAAGGTTGAGTAAGATGAATAAAAGAAACTTCTCGGGCGCCTGGGTGGCTCAGTTGGTTGGGCGACTGCCTTCGGCTCGGGTCATGATCCCGGGGTCCCGGGATTGAGTCCCATATCGGACTCCCGGCTCTGCGGGAAGTCTGGTTCTCCCTCTGGCCTTCTCTCCTCTCATTCTCAGTCGCTCTCTCTAAAAAAAAAAAAAAAAAAAAAAACTTCTCAAAGTTTTCTGTGAATATCTCATCTTCATGATTAAGGATCAAGTGTCAAATTGTGTTGGAAAATTTCTGAAGGTCTATCATTGTATGACACCAGAAGAAAGAGAAGTAAAAGTCATACTAAATATGCTTAGATTCAGCTAATTTGTACTGAATAGTGGGACATGACAATGACTTTCCGATTCTTAAAAATTAATAAATTTCTCTTAAGTAAGGTAAATCAGATGAACAAGCAGTAACAATGAATGAGTGAAAAATAATGAAAATTGGTCAATAGGAGATAAGACTTTATTTCTACTTAAACATTTCTGGAGGAGATAGAGGTATAGGCAGGCGTCCTCATTCTCAAGCATAGACACAGAGAGGGAGTATTAAAAGAAGACTGAAAAAAAAAAAAAAAAAAAGACTAAACCCAAGCCAAGGGGTCAAATCACCAAGATGTACCTCTTATTTGTTCTCAAAGAGGTTTTGAATCTTGATTAAAAAAGTCTTCTTTTTCCTCAGAAAAAGCCACAAAAAAATAGGGATCGAGAAAAAATCAAGTCATGATTTGAGAAAGGTTATAAATATGACATCTATCAAAAGGCATATCCATTCCAGAGGAGAACATTTGGACAAAAAGATATGCAGTGGTGTCAGTACTTTCTTTGTCCCCTTTAAACAGGCTTGTTATCCTTTTCTCAAGAGCATTATGTTAAAGCATGCTTGATTTCATCAAACCATGGAGGTAGGCTAGGCTCACCTACCACAAAAGGATAGAAAAGTGAAAGATTATGGATAGGAGAAATAGCTGTTTTTGTCATTTCTAGACAATTTGCCAAAAATCCTCACCATTAACTAACTTTTATGTGGAAATAAAAAATATTTTAATATTAGCAGAGAAAATCCTAGTCCATCTTTCAGAACACCACTGTTCTACAAAATGATAATTTATGAATCACAGTTATAATCAACCTCTTCCAGCTATGGAACTGAGAGACCAAGTGTGTTGCCAAGACCACCCAGGTAAATAGTAGCAGATTCTGGACATGACACCAAGTCTCCTTATTCCTCGTCCACTACTGGTTTCCTTTTATAGACATTGTATGTATATGGCTGTGAGTAAGAAAGATAGGGGAAGACTGAACATACTGTCTGGCAATGTAAGTTTGTGTTTTCATTGTGAAAGACATTTTACTGTTTTTAAGCTTGTTTTACCCGTGAAAACAGTTATCAACTCCAAAATATGAATGTATTTCTGACTTAAAGATGTCAACACAACAAAGTATCTAAATGTGACTTCTGTTTTGAGGTGCTGGATGTTTAAATTTACAAGTATCTAATGAAATTCCTATACATTTTCATTTCATATTACTGAAGGATACAAATCCCTTTAATCAATCCTATTCACTAGTTATAATAACAACATAAAACAAACATTTGATTATAAATATGTCCGTTTTCATTTACTGTTATAGGTTCTTAGTCCTTACATATAAACATAAACCTCTGAAGTCCTCTTAAACAGATGAAAAGATATATTACAAAGTAAAAGAAAAATGATAATTTTATAGGTAAACAGAAAAAATCAAGAATATACACAAAATAAGACAGTAGTTTTCAAATTATCAATATGCAAACAAAATACTTATACCACATTAACGAAATCCCATAAGACTTTTAGGCAAAGGAATACAATATAATGAGGGGGAAGAAAACTTTAAAAACACGGCTATTACTTACTTCAGGAAATTTGTTTTCAAAGTAACAAAATATGTTCTAATAGGTGTTTAAATAAAATAACTACTTTTAAATTTCCATTTGCTCTAACAATGCTTAGTGTAGCCAGTTAATTTCTACGTTTACCTGAAGGAATGTATCTTTTCGACTTGCAGGGATGTTCATGAAAAGTATCACATAACTTTCTGAAATTCTGTCAAACAAGGAATCTTGATTTTCTCTGTCAGGCTTAAAAAATAAAACATGTATGAAATTAAAAGCACTAATATTAACATTTAAAATCTGTACACAGAATGTCAGTAATTCCATTTATTCTTAAAAGGCAGATCCATTGCTACAATGAGAATGAGCATGGGTTTGGATCATGCAGACCTGACTTTGAACACTGGCATTGTCAGTCATCAGTTGCCTTACCCTGGCCTAGTTAATCAGTCCTAGTTTCCTCATTTGTCAAATGTCTATAAAATATACATACCTTAAAGTAGCATAGTAAAACAATGACAAGAATCATGTTTAGTTTGACTTTGTATTTCAATGACTTAGCACAGAGCCTGGCACACAGAAAGCACACAATTTGATGCGTTATTGGAGGTTCCTGCATTAAAGCTGGCATGTAGAGGCAATCAAGGAAGATTACTTTCTCTTGTCCTATATCTACACCAACTCATTATCAGTAACTCAGTGTGAAATTAAAGCAGTTATGAGACAAACACAGCCAGAACTAGTAAAATTGTGACATGATGGCTAAACTAAGACACAGTAAATACGTTATAAGAAGAAAGAAATGTATAGATAATAATAATCTCAGTATTCTAGTAAAGTCCTGATAGGATGAGCTTGGGAAGAATGTGTAGTAGGGAGCTCCATCTTTGTTTTTCAGTTTTTCCTTTTATTAGTTGCCTCTCTGATCTTTATTATTTCCTTTCTTCTGCTTATTTTGGGTTTCTTTTATTCCTCTTTTTCTAGTTTCTTATGATAAAAGCTGAGATCATAGTTTTTGAGAACTTTACTTATTTCTAATATAGTTATTTTAATCCTCTAAACTTCTAAATACTGCTTGAGTTACATCCCACCAACTTTATTTTTTTTGAAGACAATTATTTGAAAGAGAGAGAATGAGTGCATGAGCAGTGGGGGAGGAGCACAGGGGGAGAAGCAGACTCCCCACTGAGCAGGGATCCTGATGCAGGGCTTGATCCCAGGATCCAGAGATCATGACCTGAGCCGAAGGCGGATGCTTAACTGGCTAAGCTACCCAGGCACCCCATATCCCACAAATTTTAAGTATATTTTCATTAAATTCAGAATACTTTCCAATTTCTCTATTGATTTCTGGTTTGACCTACAGTTATTGAAAAGTGTGTTATTCAGTTTCCAAATATTTGAGGATTTTCTGGATAGCTTTTTGTTATTCATTTATAATATGCTTCCATTTTGGTCTGAAAACATACTGTGTTTGATTTGAATTGTTTTAAATTTATTAGGATGTTTTCCTAGCCCAGAAAGTAGCTGATAAATGTTTAATGTGCTCTGTTGTTGCTGGGAGAAATATTTATTAAATGTCAAATTAGATCAATTAAGCTGGTTGACAGTGCTGCTCAAGTCTTCTATATCATTACTGATTTTCTGTATAGTCTACCAATTATTGAGAATGAGGTTTTGAAACACCTCAGTATACTTATGAATTTTCTCAATTGTCCTTGAAGTTTTAAAAGCTTTTAATAAACGTGTTTCAAAGCATTTTTATTAGGTGCACATAAATTTAGGATTGTCATATTGATGAGTCAACCTCTTTATCATCATACAGTTACTGTTTTTTCCCCTGGTAACATTCTTTGCTTTGAGATCTACTCTATATGATAAGTTCAAAAAAGTTGTTGTAATTTTATATGTTATATGGCTTTTCTTTGTTGTTATATGGGTGGGAATGATATGCTTTCTAGCTTCTGAATCTTTTTGGGAGCCCAAGTCCAAAGGACAATTTTAAACATTAAGCATATTGCAATATCACTACCAAAGTTCTTGTAGTCAAACATCATCAGGGAAATTTTTGTCATTAGCCTATACATTGGCCAGCAATTTTTGAAACACTGTGTTCTATTAATAAAATAATAATAACAATGGTAATGAAAATGATGATGATATAAATAGTAATATATATTATATATAATTAGTAATATTAATAGTAATAATAATAGTAACAATGATGATAATTGTGATATATATTCATTGAACACTTACTATACACATAGCTCATATAAACAAACAACTTTACATGCACTTTCTCATTTAACCCAACAAACATGTAAAGTAGGTGACTTTATCTTATGAAAGATTTAGAGAGGTAAATAACTATTCTAGGTTATATCATTTACTAAGTGGATAAACTTGTTTTGAAAGCCGGATCTCTTAACTCTATTATACTGAATGCCATATTACATTTATATAGTATTTCACATTTTACTAGGTGTCTTCTTATTTGTCTCACTTTTAATGCAACAACCTTAGGGGAAAAAAAGCAGGGATGTGTTATTTTCTACCTGTTTTATTTTTTAGAGATGAGATAAGTGATGCTCAGAGAGATTTTCTGACTAGCCCAAAGTCTCAAAATAACTATTTGGGAAAACTAGATTTAAAATTCTAGTTTTCTGGATCCAAGTTCAGTATTTTTTCTACTAGACCAAGTTACCACTAAATCATGGGCAATAAACAAAGAAAATTTGGTTTTCTATTAATCATATAACAATTACTGAAATAAGTTAGAGCCACCACACTGAAGCATGCTATATTCTAGAGTATGATTATATATTTTTTCATATTATACTCTTGGTAACTAAACTGAACAAGTGGTTCATGGTTTTACTATATTCCAGGTATAAAAGCAGTACTATTTATCCTTCCAAAGTAGATAGCATTTATGTATTTTGCATCCATTTTAACATATATTGATATTTATCATATATATTTAATAAATCCTCTTAGAAATAAAATAATAGATTTTATTGAACTAAACAGATGAAAGAGGAACTGTTCTAGTTAAATTGTGGAGCAGTTGCTTCAACTTGCCCCCTTTAGTTCCCAAAGAACACTAGCAGAACACCGACCCAGCCAAATATATTGCTTCTCAAAACATGTCAAAAATCACGACACTAGAAATCTTTTTAAATTACAATGTTTTAAAATTATTACTAAATTATTACATTTTAATTTCAGAAAGCTAGTTTCTAGAGAATAGTTTGATTAAAGATAAAAAAATTCTAGGGACACCTGGGTAGCTCAGTTGATTAAGCATCCAAATCTTAATCTCAGCTCAGGTCTTGATCTCAAGGTTATGAGTTCAAGCTACAGGCTG
>JAPYYJ010002113.1:0-13275 GCA_028533885.1 Nasua narica | reverse complement strand
CTCTTTTCTGGTCTCTGTTCCTTTTAGGCTCTCTCTTTGCTTAGAGGACCCCTTTCAATATTTCCTGTAGGGCTGGTTTGGTGTTTGCAAATTCCTTTAGTTTTTGTTTGTCCTAAAACATTTTTATCTCTCCATATATTTTCAGGGAGCACCTAGCTGGGTATAGTATTCTTGGCTGTATATTTTTCTCATTTAGTGTTCTGAATATATCATGCCAGTCCTTTCTGGCCTGCCAGGTCTCTGTGGATAGGTCTGCTGCCAATCTAACATTCCTGCCTCTGTATGTTACCGATTTCTTGTCTCGAGCTGCTTTCAGGATTTTCTCTTTGTCACTAAGACTTGTAAGTTTTACTATTAGATGACGGGGTGTAGACCTATTTTTATTGATTTTGAGGGGCTAGTCTCTGTACCTCCTGGATTTTGATGCTTGTTCCCTTCAGCAGACTAGAGAAATTCTCTACAATAATTTGTTCCAATATACCTTCCACCCCTTTCCCTTTTTCTTCTTCTTCTGGAATCTCAATTATTCTAATATTGTTGTATCTTATGGTATCACTTATCTCTTGAATTCTTCCCTCATGGTCCAATAGTTGTTTGTCTTTTTCTTAGCTTCTTTATTCTTTGTCATTTGGTCTTTTATGTCACTAATTCTTTCTTCTGCCTCATTTATTCTAGCATTAAGAGTCTCCATTTTTGTTTGAACCTTATTAATAGCTTTTTTGATTTCATCTTGGGTTAGATTTTATTTCTTTTATTTATCCTGAAAGGGATTTTATTTCTCCAGAAAGGGATTCTTTAATGTCTTCCATGCTTTTTTTGAGCCCAGCTAGCACCTTGATAACTGTAATTTTGAACTCTATTTCCGACATATTACTGATGTCTGTATTAACTAGGTCTCTAGCTGTTGGTACTGTCTCTTATTCTTTTTTTTGTGGTGAGTTTTTCACCTTGTCATTTTATTGAGCTTAGATGAGTGAGAGAGAAAAGTATTCTGGAGTTCCACAGTTTTCACTGATTGATGAACTTGGGCTTGGCTGGATATTCTCACTGATCTTCTGGGGGAGAGGCCTTTTGACTTGGTTCTCAGATGTCTTTGCCCAAGGCAGAATTGCCCCGCCCTTGTCCAGGGACCGGCCAAGCAATTCTCTCAGGTTCGCTTACAGGAGTCTTTGTTCTCTTAGCGCTTTCCACACCGTCCTGGAGGCCGGGAATGCAAATGGCGGCTCCCAGTCTCCGGCAGGAGGAGCTGAGCGCTGGAGTCCCTGCTCCTCAGCGGGCCCTCAGAGGAAAGCAGTCAATTAATCACTCCCATCTCCCGAGTCCCCGCACAAGCTCCGAGCTCAGCCACCGGTGGCGGCGCGTTTCTATCTTTGGCACACGGCCCCGTCTGGAGTCTCCAAACCCAGCAGATTCCTGCTGCGCGCTGCTGCAACGCTCCTCCCCGAGGAGGAAGGAGGGGGTCTCTCCGGAATGCCTTATGTGGTCCCCGCTCGAAGGGCCGTGGCCACGGTCTAAGGTAAGCCCCAGCTGAAAACGCACTGCGCGGCTCTTTCTCTGCCGGCGGCTTCTCCGCCCTGATATCTGGGAGCTCTGCCGCACTCAGTCACCCCCGGTCTCTTTGTGACCTCGCGGGACCTGAAACCACTCTGTTCCCGCGAGGGCCAGACCTCCGGCCTAGCCTCTGGAGCAATGTCCCTCAGCGGAGCGGACTCTAAAAGTTCCGATTTTGTGCTCCGTGGCTCTGTGGCTGCAGGGAGCCGGCCCCTCCCCCCGCGGTCTCTCTTCCCATCGCTTTGGATTCACTTTTCCAAACGTCCTACCTTTCGGAAAGTGGTAGATTTTCTGCTCCTAGAATTGCTCTTCTTCCTCTCTTCTCTCTCCTGTTGAGTATGCTGGCTTTTACAATGATTTGATAACTATCTAGATGAACTTCTGGGATCCAATTCTATCTCAACCTCCTACTTCTCCGCCATCTTGCTCCTCCCTTAAAAATTTGAATATAGTGTTCTATAGTTAGCCTTTCTTTCTCCACAGGAGCATTTCTTGCCTCTGGCTCCCCCGGCTTCATTTGAACAAGGACTGTTTTATTTATTGTTGTGTTTCTGGAACCTCATATTGGTCTTGGATATGACTGCATATTAAGGAAATATTTGTTAAGCTAAGTTAACTAATTTCTCACTATTAATATACTATTAATTCTAGCTTTTGCTTGTTGTGCTGTATTGTGAGATCTTAGAATTACTGTGGTTGATATTCTTTTAAGGCCTAGTAGAAGCAACTAAGTAACAGTAACACAATAGTAACATTGTTTTTATGAATCATTTGTTTTTATGAGTCAACTTACAAAATAAGACTTAGAGGCAAATTTCAGGATTTCAGGATTGAATATAGAATGTCCTTCCTTTTATCCAAAAGGATAAAAATTAGAATTAGCAATGGAAAAGGTACATAGGGCAACGTCTAGGAGGTTCCCGGCAGAAGTTTCAGTTGCCCTATCCCAGTAGTCATGGGGAGAGTGCTTAATTCTCCCAGCAATGACATGTGACAGCATGCATGGAATATTGCCAACCAGGGACATTCACCTGAGCCTTGGTATCCAGTGTTTTTCTTGGTTGGTCACATAGGTGACCATTCTGTCTAGAGGTCAGACTGATATCACAGAAGGCATAAATCACTTTGTTGGCATAGCTCTCTGACATAGTCTAAGGCCCTTAGGTAAACAAAGCACGCTTATCAGGCAGGATATTCTAAGGGCTTCCAGGTTAGCTTACAGGAGCCTCATGAAGGCCAAACCTTTCTTTGTGATGTGCAGAGTGTAGTCAACCCAGACCAGCTAAATGAATCCTGAGCCGCATGGTATTAATAGGAAACCTATGAGATTTAGGAAATTTCACATTAAATATGGCTTTTTGGATTTTCTTCAAAAAGTGGACAAACTGGCCCATCTGTCAACTTGGCTACCATTGATGGGAGCTGAGCAGCTGTATTTACTTAAGAAAAGGCATGTTCTTTCCAGCCTACCATAGTTCTTCAATATTATACCCAATTTGTTTCACTCAATTACAGCACTTGTCCATCTCTTTTAAACATTCAATTATAGATAGTTTGGAAAGTAAGAGATTTGCTGAAGATTTGGAATCCAAAAAAGATCTTTTACCTACTGGATTAGTCATGTGTCTCCTCAAGTTGTTTTTTCTATGCTACCTTGCTCACCATTTCATTGCTTAACACATGGGATAAATTGTTATTCCTGAGAATATCACTGTCATCCAAACTAAAAACAAAACAAAACAAAAAACCAGAAGATTACTCCAGGGCAAGTTTTCAAAAATTTTTAGTCCAGCGACGAGTGCAACAAAGTAATTATAGATCATCTACTTTTTCTAACTTTACTCATCCTTTTCTCCTAAACCATCCTCACCTAAATGAAGGGAATAAATATTGTTTCTCATTTTAATAATATTTTATTCAATATCACATAGAAACTTTTGCTTGGAAGCCAGGACATAAACTTTTAGGCTACATATAGCCACTTATTGGGACCTGGTCGAGGTTAATACCTATATAATCTGACTATTAGGTTAGAGTGAAAGCAATTTGCAGAACAAAAATGCTGTACATCCAGGTACTTCTTAGATAAATGTTTTTAAGAAAATAGGTACAAAACATGGCACACCTGGATGGTGCCATCAGTTAAGTGTCCAGCTCAACTTAAACTCATGCTCAGGTCATGATCTCAGGGTCCTGGGATCGAGCCCCGCATTGGGCTCTCTGCTAAGCGGGGAGCCTGCTTCCCCTTCTCTCTCTGCCTGCCTCTCTGCCTACTTGTGATCTCTCTCTTTCCATCAAATAAACAAATAGAATCTTAAAAAAAAAAAAAAAGACTCTCTCCCTCTCCCTCTGTTCTCTCCCCCTTCCAAATAAATAAATCTTATAAAAGAAAAGCAAAGAAGCCTGATGATTCACAGACATGTACCCTGGGGCAAATAATACATTATATGTTAATAAAAAATTAAAAAAATAAAAAGAAAAGAAAAGCAAAGAAAATAGACACAAAGCAGTTTATATTCTTTGCTCAGGAAACTTGATGCAGTCCCAGCTCTGTGTCCTTTTAGAAGCTTTGGCTGCCTCATTACGAGAACAGTTTGCTCAAAGCACACATCCATCAGTACAGAGGCAGGACTAAGGAACTGAATTCCTCCTAATCCAAGGGCTCAGAGCAGAACATTTAAGGATTCAGCCTGAGTGTTACCCATAGGAGTGCAGTTATAGTCTGAATTTTATAGAGTAATTGCTTGCCTTAGAGTTGAAGTTTAATGCCTTAAACTAACTGGCATTTCATAATTCCATAGCATCTCAGCTGAATTATTAAGTAAATTACAAATATCTTAACACCTCTCCAGATTTCCAGTGATGATGATTACCTGTTGAGAGAGTAGATATCATATGATCTGTCTCCTAGTTCAAAGCAGAGTTGCACTTAAAACACCCATGAATACAGATATCTGTCATATCCATAAATTTCTGTGGGCATTATGGAGAGATTAGAGACTTCATTACTGACTTGGTGGTCATTACACTTTCTTTTGCAGAAACTCATTTTGAGAGGAAAAACATGCCAGTTTTCCCAGATTAAAAAGTAATGATTAATAAAGGACTATGACTTAATGCAATAAATCATAATGAAAATGAATGTGGGGTTAAAAAAAAATCTCTCACTTGCAGCAGCTCACTTGACTGGCTTTGAGATTTGTTCTTAATAACAATAGGCAAAGCAAATATAAAAATCTAAGAAATACCCTGTTAATCAGTGCATCATTATAAAAGCAGAGTATTTTTCTTGAGTTAGTAATTATCCAGAGTTGGAAGTTCCATTTATAGCTATATCTATAGTTTAGAGCCATTAAAAAGTCAACTTTATTATTAAAAGTCCTGCAGGAAAACTAAATTCATTGTTAAGACTCTGGAAGTCTCTAGCTCCCAATCTCTTTCTCCCCCACTGAAACAATTGTTTTTATAGCATTATTTTAGATAACTAGGGTTTCTTAGGAACATAAGGATCATATTATAACAGAATAGATGGTATTTAATGCAACACTAATAGTATTGATGGGACTAGAAAGAGACAGATGGGAGGATTTGTGAATATCTGGGCCATTTCCTTTAAACCCTGTGATTTTGTTTCACATGCAGGCTTTTAGCTTATTAAGCATTCATTCTTTTGATGTTTAAAAACAGAATGATGATTTTTCTTTGTTTAAAATTTATATCGAACAACAAGAACTTGAGCTTACTGTTCGCTGTGGATGAAAATTGTTACATTCTGTGTATATGTAGACTCATCGTACCCACTATATATATAGTTCTACATGTATTGGTTCTGAATGCTCTTTTCTTCTTTCAAAAGTTCTCCCTTCACAGACTCTAATTGTATCCCTCTTAGGGATTCTTTTCTTTGCCTACTCATGCAGCAGCACTCCCCAAAACTTTGAAAGATAAATGTGATTGGGAACATGCATAAAAATACAGTTGGCAAAGGAGCAGAGGAAAAAAGAGACACAGAAAGAAATTCTGTGTCAGGGAAAGGGATATTTTATGTGCAGGAACTACAGAAGGCAATAAGATGCTGGGTAGTATTTCTCCTTCGTTCGAAGGAATGTCATAAAATGTGTTAATCATTAAAGGAGCCAAACGCTTTTAGATACCTCATTCATATGTTATCTTTAAATAAATCTGAAGCTGGTGCTTGTGCTGCTAGTGATTTTCTGTCTGCAATGAGGAGAAACGAGTTACTATTCTTAATTATATGATAGTGAAACCCTTAGTCGGTAGGGCACATTGCCTTCATTTGAGAACGGTTTTATTGTTTTTATTTCAGGGATGGTAACAGCACGTTTTGTCAGTTTTGGAAGTTTTCCAGTTAAGCATTTAATGGTGGGTGGGGTGAAGCTGAGGGGTGAAGGGGCCAAAATGGAACAGGTCTCAAAATTCTTTCTTTCTAGTGCCACCCAGAATGTACTCTGTACTTTGAATTGTCCTTCTAGACCAAGCTTCAGAGAAAATGAGGTATGTATTTTTAAAAATATTCATTAACTAAACAAGAAAAAAATTCATAGGATACCAGTTATTTTTATTTTTTCAAATGTGAAGATACAGAGTTCCCAACATTTAGAGAGAACCCTCAGTTCTCAGTTAAGCCCAATCAATGCCTCTTCATTACTTATATTTAAATTTTGATACTCTTTTAAGTATACCCCTCTATATAATCATAACATTATTCAAATGTATATTCTGAAAACTTCTAACACATAAACACAATTAGCAGTCATCTGTGGGATTATTATCATGACCTGAAATTTTTAAGTGTTCCATTAAAGAGTCTAGTTGTTACCAAGATACCAACCTGTTTAATAACGGTTATGAAGAAGGCGACACGACTGTAGCTCAGAGAGAGAGCCGTCTGCATCATCTTCGTCACTGCATTCCTGGCACCTGGTAGGGTGCCTGGCCTGTATACAGCAGGAGTTTAATACCTGTTTTAGTTTGAATAATTGGAAAAGAAGATCGTGTAAATAGCTGTGATTGACATACACAAGGCATTATCTCATTTAATCCTCAAGCCCCTCAAATAGGTACCATTTTTATCCATTTTATTAACGAGCCTAAGAACTTCAAGACCAGCGAGCATTTGTGGCTTGCACAAGGTCACAGAATAGAACAGGTGGTGGAACTGAAATTTGAAGGCAAATTCTTGAACCTTCTGCTGTACTAACGTGCTTTTGCCACAGAATTCTGAATAACTGAACTTTTTAGAAGGAAAGAAGTTCAAGATTTGCAGCTAGCGTGCTCTTGAGACCCGGTGGTTTTGCTGTCCCAGCACAGTGATTGCTGCCTGGAATGTACCCGAAAGATTTTAAATGGATGTAGGAGGGCTCTGAGTTTCTGCTTTGGGCAGGAGACTCTTTTTTTTTTTTTAAATACAAATATTTCCAAATGGGAGAGGAGGAAAAAAAATCTTAGAAATCTTTATTTTCCTGTGAAAAGTCTTTTGAGTACATGTGAAGAAAAATCTCAGCAACGTGAGGCAGGGGCTCAGATGTGATGCCAATGACTGTTGATAGGTCCAATTATACCATTTATTCTAATAATGACACCAACTTATTTTCTTTTAATCTTCCACTCAATTTTCTGTTCTAAGTTTAGATTTTTGTAACATTAAACTGTTTCTGAAGCAGTTTCTAAGGAAACCTCTCAGGCGAGGCACTTAAATCAGTAATTAGAAAGTCGTTATGTGTAAATTAAGTGAAACCGGCTGCGTGCCTAGAGGAACAGATGGGAAGGGGCAGTTGCAGAGATTTCAGCTAGAGTGGCCTCCATGTTTTATTCCGTTTCTGACAGCGCCCCAGGAAAGCAAGCTTTCCAAGGTCCCCAAGGATGTTCAAGGTCCAAATGTAAGAACAGTTTTTTAGTTATCAAACTTTGGTGCCATCCTGCACAACCCCCCTCCCCCCCACCCCCCCACCCCCGCCCACCCCCAGGATCTTGCCGCCTCACCTTGTCCCAGATCTTTGTACCACCCCCGATAACTTGCTCTTTCTGCCTTCCCACTGCACACGTGTAATGTCAGCAGAAGGAAGGGGCTACAGGGTCCCAGGCTTGGATCGTCTCCAAGTATTCCAGCTTTTGGGGATTATTTTACCTGTCAGATTTAACTGACATTGATGCAACTCCCTTTATGGAATCTTGCATCACATGTTGGTGGAAACTCAAGACCGGTCCCAATACTTTGGGCAAAAACTTTTTTTTTTTTTTGAGTGCCAGGGTTGGGAGGTATGGAGTATGATTTCCCTGACTTCCTCTCTGGCTCTGAATGCCTGCCTCTGCCTCTCCTGAGCCCTGTCTGTTCTGCACTGTGCTCCTCTCCACTCCATCTGACTCTCCCCAGATCAAAAATTCATCCTATTCTATTATTCAGAGCAATTCCACTTTCTGCAGCCATGACTGCAAACTTAAGCCCAGACCTATTTTTGGGTACTCAAAAGAATCAAAAAGCTTGCTAAACAAAGCCTCTGAGCTCTGTTAGCAGCATGAAGCCCCCTCAGAGGTTTTGCAAGGACAGCTTTTCTTTCACCTTAGACCCGCTCACGTTTGTGGGTATGGCCTCCTCTTCCTTAGGAAGGTAGAGGGCTACAGTGAGTGTTTGGTTAATGTAGTATACTTATCCCCCAGGTTTCTTTTTTCCAGGCAGAGGGACATTCATTTAGGTAACACGTTTGGCCTCTTCTTGTCCCTTTGTTCTGTCCTTTGGCGAATCTGGGACGAGAGCCTGGGCACATGCAGCCCACATCCTTCCTGCTCCTGAGTCTTGTCGTTTGCCCACCTGCAGCGAACACGTGTTCTGCACCCACACTTCCGGGACGTTAGTCTTGAGGGGCAGGTTCTCCCCCCTCACAATTTTTTTTTTTTTTACTCTGCTCATGTAAGGTATGTTCTCACATAGCTCCCAAAGCAATAAAGGGAACATTCTGATCTCAGTTTATTTGACTTTTACGTATCACTCTCTCAGTTATTTTCAAACGTATGTGGAAAAAGGAGGGAGTATTTGTTGTTCCCTCAAAATCCCATCTGGTTTATTATTTTTTTTAAATATTTATTTATTTATTTTAGAAATAGAGTGAGCACAGTGGAGGGAAGGCAGAGAATTCGAGCAGGCTCTGTACTGAGTGAGGAGCCCAACACAGGGCTCGATCTCACAACCCTGAGATGGTGACCTGACCCGAGGTCAAGAGTCGGTTGCTTAACCTCCTGAGGCATCCCAAACTCCATCTGTTTTAGATAGCACATTACCCCTCACCACTAATATCATGTTTCCCCTTTAACCAATATCCTAAATCTCTAAAGCCTGACCCTGGTACCCTTCAATCTCAGAAGACAATCCAATCTTCTACTTCATAAGGAAAATTAAGCCAACTCTCTCTTTCTTTGCCTCAAATCATGAACCTCGTTCCTGTCTTTCCTCTAGTTTTCTTTTTTTTTTAAGGTTTTATTTATTTATTGACACAGAGAGAGAGAGAGATCACAAGTAGGCAGAGAGGCAGGCAGAGAGAGAGGGGGAAGCAGGCTTCCTGCTGAGCAGAGAGCCTGATGTGTGGCTCGATCCCTGGACCCTGAGATCACGATGTAAGCCCAAGACCGAGGCCTTAACCCACTGAGCCACCCAGATGCCCTTCCTCTAGTTTTCAAAGAAGGAGGTGTTTTACCTTGAGAGTAACCACTTTACATCTTTTTTTTTTTTTTTTTAGAACAAGAGGGAGAGTGAGAGGGCGCGGCATAAAGAAAGAGATTATTATTTTTTTTTAGGATATTATTTATTTATTTGACAGAGAGAAAGAGGGGGAGAGGGAGAGAGGGAGAGAGAGAGAGAGAGAGAGAGCGAGCTCACAAGCAAGGGGAGCAGCAGAAGGAGAAGCAAGCTCCCTGGTGAGCAAGGAACCTGATGTGGGACCTGATTCCAGGACCCTGGGATCATGACCTGAACCAAAGGCAGACACTTAACTGACTGAGCCACCCAGGCACCAGAGAGAGCAAGATTCTTAAGCAGCCTCCATGCCCAGGGTGGAGCCAGATGCAGGACTCCATCTCATGACCCAGAGATGATGACCTGAGCTGAAGTGAAGAGTTAGATGTTTAACAGACTGAGCTACCCAGGGGCCCTCCATTGAATTCTTAGTTGCAAAACCCAAATGAATTTTTTATACCTGTCATTCAATTTTCCTCCCTGCATCACTTAAAAGATTAACCAACTCCTTGAAATTCTTTCTTGGATTTCATGGCACTGCTCTGTAGTGTAGTCTCTGGAATCTACTAGACCAAGCTTTGCATTTTGCATCTACTACTTACTCACTGAGAGGCTTTGCATGAAATTCTCAACCTTTCAAAACCTCAGTTTCACCTTTTGTATGATAATGGTAATAACAGTATCCTCCTCACCGGGCGGATACAAGTAAAATATAAAACAGTACATGCTAAGCTCTTTACCCTGGTTTAGGGCACTAAAGTATTCAGACCCAGGCTTCCCTGCTATGACTCGCTCAGTACACTTTGCAGTCCTGTGTCCAGAAATCCCAGGTATTGTTCATTCTCATCTTCTTGAACTCTCACAGTATGCAATAATTTTGACCCCTCTATCTTTACATCACTTGCTTCTCTTGGTTTCCTTGACACTGTACTCTTATTTATCTCTCTGCCCCTCCTCCACTTGCAGTCACATTTTCTGGCTCATCCTTGGTTTTTTTTTTGTTCGTATTTAAGTGGCTGGGGTTTCTTGAAGCCTCTTCTCATGTTTCATTCTTTCCCTGGGTGATTTCATCCATGTCCACAGTTCAGTTCTTATCTATCCACTGATGACTCCTACATTCATTTTTCTAGCTAGGCCTGTCCTCTGAGTTGCACAGTCATGTATTTACCTATGTGTGGTCACAGGCACCCACAAACTGTGTGCCTCGAAGGAAACTCCAGGTGTTCCCTTTCCTCACCAAACTCTGATGTGGACCTGAGTTTTCGAATATCCCAGAAATCCTTCCCTTATCTATTAGACTATGCCAGCCTCCCTTGTATCAGTGTTCGTAGGGCTCACTATTTCCCTGTCAGACAGCTCCCACAGTTACAATTGTATAACTAGTTATTTAGTATCTCGCTCCCCAGGTAATACAAGCTCCAGGACAGTAAAGTGTCTGTCTTGTTAAGAACTGAATAAACAGCATGTGGCATTTTACCTCACACTTTACCTCACATCTTACTTCATATTTCATGAGTAGCTACAATGTGTTATGTGAAGAAACAATAGAATCCCTGGCACATAGCCGTCGCTTGAAAATGGTAGCTATTACAGTTTTAGCCACCAATCTGTAACTTCTCTCTATCCCTTCAAACACTGATGTTTTCCAGGGGTGTTATCTCTCATATCATGCTTCACATATCTTTTTTAAGCAATATAATGTACTCTCCGGTATAACCTACCCCCTTTGTGATGACATTTTAGCAGGGCACTTAATTTTAGACTGAAAGACTAGGGAGATGTGCTTTGAGGAGTGCCATCAAGTGCCAAGACCTGTAGGATAAGTATGAGAACTTAGGGTAAGTATGGGCCAGAAGTCTTTATGACTACTGTAGGAGATTAGCTCTAAAATGCTGCCCTGGCGTTAAGTCAGTCACCAAGCATGAGGTATCTGAAACCCAGCATTCCAAATACATTTGTCACTTACTGCTGCTGTCTCTTCTTGTGTTGAAGTCCTACCTCTCTCATCTGGTGAAGTAACGTCACTGGACTTGACTCTGCCTTCATCTTCTCTTTGTACCCCTGCAGGCCTTTCATCCAACTGCATGATGCTGCTAACCTGGAACATAGACAAAAGAGCAAGAAATGTTAAAAGTTCATATAAAGAAATTTTACTATATACCCTGAATGGTGTAGCTCAAGGGTTGCTAACTTGTTCTGTGAAAAGGCAGAGAGTAAATTATTTTAAGATTTTCAGGGCCAAAAAAAATTAATAAGAATAAAAATAAATAAATAAAATGCATGCCCAGTGGCTAACAGAAAGGGGAAAAAAAAACTTTCAGTGAGTCTTCCTTCCAGATGTTAGGAGGAAAAATTCCTCTCACCCTTGGTCAGTGCTATAAACAGTAAAGGTGATACACACCCATGTCGTTCTGGGTTCCCAATGTTAAATCTCTAACTGATAGTCATACACATAGCCATTTTTTTTAGCAAAGCAAAAATCATTAATAGTATTCTCTTTCACTCTCAAAAATATCTTGATTTGGATGATAAACTGTATGGTCACGTTCCTTAAAGTTCACCCAACTTAGAGTGATAGGGTGATCCATCTCATCGGGGGGATGGGTTCAAATTTTGGCTTTTTGACATCCTCAAACCTCGTCTCCCTCATGACAACTGAGGTCCTGGCATTGAGCCAAGTTCACTAATCCTTGAGCATGTCTTGTCACCTTGAATGACTTCTTCACAGCCCTTGGAATACTTTGTAGAGAGCTGGCCTAAATTGGGACTCCTCAATACTGCAGAGATGTTTTATTTACATTTAATTCTAAGAGATGGGGAATCAGTTTCAGTCTCTTTCATACAGGGATACTTTCAAACTCCTAAAGTGAATTTAAGCATCTTTTCTCTGGTATTCTGTTTCAGCATACTAGGGAGTATAACTTGGCCAAACCTAGAAACTCTAATTCTACCTTCTACCTTACATCATATGATCAAAATAGCCCACTGATAAGATTCAGCTAAGAATGAAGATTTGTCCAAGGTGACAGGTAATCATCACTGAGAGACTTCGAAGCAGCTCACAACTTTAAAACGTCAACCTCTTCAGTTTTCCTTTATGCACGCATATACACATTATTCACACACGCATTCATAAATGCATAGAAATAAGCATAGAAGTCTGGAGGATTATTCATTAAGTGATAATTATAAAAAGCTGTTTGTTTTCAAGTCAAACTGAAGAATGAAAAACACATAAAAATCATTCTGGTTACATTTTCTTCAACAAGCATATCTTGAGTACCAGCTGTGTGCTAGCCACCATGTAACTATTTTGAAATAGCATAAGCAATAGAATGATGTAATCTGAAAAAAAGTGGGGTTTTTTTTTGGTAGTTTGTAGCTCTCTGACCAAGTTAATTGCACATTTATCCTCCTGTGGAACATCATACTCCCTTCTGATACGGCATGCATCACCCTATCTTATAGCTCTCTGCATCCGTTTTTATCCCCTCTGTCAGACTGTGATCCCTTGAGGGGAAACTCCATCTTTCATCTTTATAATGCCAACTATTGGCCCAGTGCCTGGCTTATAATTGGTGTACTATTTTTTTTCTCTTTTTGCTAGTTTTTTTTTTTTAACTTTTCCTTATATAAAGTCAATTTAGAGCTAAAATAATTGAGTGGAGTTGAAATCTGTGTGGCATGATTTCAATAGCAGGCTAAGAAAAAAGATAGTTACAGAAATACTTTCCTAAGTGAACTGAATTGAAAATAAACTCCCAGAACTTGATGTGAAATTAGCTTAAGTTTAGAGAACAATGTGTGAGTTCCAGAATGATTATAGGTTCCAGCAAACTTATCAGAGTTGGCATATGATGAAATTTAAGTTTATTTTGGGTAAGAACCATATCTCATCAGGGGCACCTGGGTAGCTCAATCGGTTAAGTGGCCACCTCTTGATTTCAGCTCAGGTCATCATCTCAGTGTCCCCATAG
>JAPYYJ010002112.1:0-13275 GCA_028533885.1 Nasua narica | reverse complement strand
GGTAATTACATTGGTAAACATAAAAGCAAGTATTATTGTTTTCCAGTTTCAAAGCACTCTTTTTATACCCTATAAGATATAAGAGGCAAATGCATAAATGGTTAATTATAAATCTATATAAAGAGATGTAATTTGTGATAATAACAACATAAAAAAGGGATCAGAGCTGAATAGCTTTCATATATATTTTGAAGCTAAGTTGATATCAATTCAAACTAGATTATTATAAAGTTAGCATTTTATCTTTAATGCCCACAGTAACCACCAAGAAAATAACCAAGAAATATGTATATACATTGAAAAGGGAATAAGGAAAGAATCAAAATTCTACAACATACACACACACACACAACTCAAACACAAACAAAGGCATTATTAGACAGAAGTGAGGAACTCTATGGTTACTAACACAAGATAATAAAAAATAGGAAAAAAAAGAAGTGAAGAAGAAAAAAAGGTATGAAGCATATGAAAAAACAGTAAAATTGTAGAATCCTTCATTGTCAATAATCACTTTAAATTTAAATGTACTAAAGTCATAATTAAAAGACAGATTTGTCATAGCATATCAATAAAAAAATGATCCAAGTATATGCTGCATGGACCAGATTCATTTTAAATACATAGACACAAACATGTTGGAAGTGTAAAGAGGGAAAAAAAGATATCCCATGCAAATCACAGTCAAGAGAGCTGGATGTTTATACTAATATCAGACAAATTGGACTTTAAATAAAAAACTGTTACAAGAGACTAAGGGACATAATATATTAATAAAGAGATAATTCATCAAGAAAAAATATAAACATACATGCACTAAACAACAGAGTTCCAAAACATATGGAACAGATATTGACAAAATAGGAGAAATAGGTAGTTCCAAATTTCAATACACTACTTCCAATAATGGATTGAACATCTAGACAGATTAGTGAGGAAATAGAGGACTTGAAGAACACTGTAATAAACTAAACTTAACAGATACACACAGGAGCCTCCATCCAACTTCAGCATACACATTCTTCTCAAGTACACATAGAACCTTCTTCAGGTTAGACAATGAGAGTATATAAAACAATTCTCAATAAAATTCTAAAGATTAAAATCTATATTCCATTGTATATATGGGCCATATCTTCTTTATCCATTCATCTGTTGAAGGGTATCTTGGCTCTTTCCACAGTTTGGCGAATATTATGCCTCCATCAGAAGGGATGAATACCCAACTTTTATATCAACATGGATGGGAATTGAGGAGATTATGCTGAGTGAAATAGGTCAAGCACAGAAAATCAATTATCTTATGGTTTCACTTAATTGTGGAGTATAAGGAATAAGATGGAGGACATTAGGAGAAGGAAAGGAAAAGTGAATTGGGGGAAATTGGAAGGGGAGATGAATCATGAAAGACTGTGGACTCTGAGAAACAAACTGAAGATTTTGGAGGGGAGAGGGGTAAGGGTTAGGTGAGCCTGGTAGTGGGTATTAAGGAGGACACATATTGCATGGAGCACTGGGTCTGGTGCATAAACAATGAATCTTGGAACACTAAAAAAATAAAATAAAATTTTAAAAAAGATTAAAATCTATAAAATATCTTAAAACACAATGGGCATGCTACACATCAATAATAGGAGGAAAGCTGTAGAATTCAGAACTGTGTGGAAAGTAAATACACTCTTAAACAACGAATAACTCAAAGAAAAAATTACTATGGAGATTAGAAAATAGTTTGAGATGAATTAAAATGAATAAAAATTTCAAAACTTACAATATGAATCCAAAGTGGGGCTAGAGGGAAATTTATGTCTAAAAATGTTTATATTAAAAGTAAATAAAAATCTCCGGGGTGTCTGTGTGGCTCAGTGGGTTAAAGCCTCTGCCTTCAGCTCAGGTCATGATCTCAAGGTCCTGGGATCGAGCTCTGCATGGGGCTCTCTGCTCAGCAGGGAGCCTACTTCCCCTCTCTCTCTGCTGGCCTCTCTGACTGCTTGTGATCTCTGTCAAATAAATAAAATCTTTTAAAAAAAAGAAACAAATAAAAATCTCAAATCAACAACTTAAGTCAACACTTCAAGTGATCAGAAAAGGGAGGAAAAAACTAAACCCAAAGCCAGTAGAAAGAAGAAAATTATAAAAGTCAGACAGAGATAAATGAAATAGAAAATAGAAAATAGAGAAAATAAATTAAACCAAAAGTTGGTTCTTTGAAAATAACAATAAAATCAACAAATCTTTACCTATGCTAATTAAGAAAAATGAAGGAAGATGAAAATAACTAAAGTTAGAAATGAAAGTGGAGACATTACCCCAACTTTAAAGAAATTAAAAAGATTTTGAAAGAATACTATAAATAATAATGCACCAACAGATACTCTAGATAAAATGGACAAATTCCTAGAATATACAAATCACCAAAAGTGACTCAAGAAGAAATAGAAAATCTCAATAGACTTATTATAAGAAATTGAATCAGTAATCAAAAATCTTCCAAAAAAGAAAAGTCCAGAAATAGATAGCTTCACTACTGAATTGTACCAATCATTTAAAGGAGAAAACACACACATACACACACACACACACACAGAAAATTAGCACCAATCCTACTCAAACTCCTACCAAAGCTTAATGAGAAAAACAGAGAGAAGATTAAAATTACTAAAATTAGGAATAATTAAAGGCATTTCTCTACTGACCAGACAGAAATAAGAGACTATTAAAGGGAAATACAAAACTACAATGAGATACCACCTCACATCTGTCAGAATGGATAAAATTAACAATATAGGAAACAATTGGTGTTGGCAAGGATTCAGAGAAAGAGGAATCTCTTACTCTGTTGGTGGGAATGCTAGCTGGTACAGCTGCTCTGGAAAACAGCATGGAATTTCCTCAAAAAGTTAAAATTAGAACTACCCTATGACCTACCAACTGCCCTATTATGTACTTACCTAAAGTATACAAAAATACTGATTTGAAGGGCACATGCACCCAGATGTTTATAGCAGCCTTATCAACAATGGCCAAATTATTGGAAAAGCCCAAATGTCTATCGACTGGTGAATGGATAAAGAAGGTGTGGCACATATATATATATAGGGTGTATATATATATACACACATTTATATATATATTCTATAATATATAATATGACATAACATAACATAATATAATATATAATGGAATACTATTTATAGATATAAATATGGTATATATACATATATATATATATATATATATATACACACAATGGAATATTATTTGGCCATTAATAAAATGAAATCTTGCCATTTGCAACAACATGGATGGAGCTACAGTGCATTATGTTAAGCAAAATAAGTCAGAGAAATACAGATTCCATGTGATTTCACTCATATGTGGAATTTAAGAAACAAAGCAGATGAACATAGGGGAAGAAAGAAAAAAATGAGAAAGGGAGTCAAATCATGAGAGGCTATTAACTATAGTCTGAGAATTGCTGGAGGGGAGTGGGCAGGGACTGGGCTAAAGTGGTCATGGGTGTTAATGAGGGCAGTTGTTTTGATCAGCACTGGGTATTATGTGTAAGTTATATGAATCACTATATTCTACACCTGAAATCATTATTATGCTACATGTTAACTAACTAGAATTTAAATAAAAACTTGAAATAAAAAAAGGAAAAAGAGAAATACTATGAACTATATGCCAATATATTTTTAGAAAGAACCAAACCATCAAAACTGACTAAAAAAGAAGTGGAAAATTGGAATAGACCTATTACAAGTAGAGACGGAATTAGTAGTTTAAAAAACTTACAAAGAAAACCCCAGGTCCAACTAATTTAAGTACTAAAAAGAAATATTTAAGAACTATAATCAGTCCGCCACTGTCTTACCCTGGTACAAACAAAAAACAGTACCTATTACAAATATAGATGAAAAATCCACAGCAAAATACTAGGAAGCTAAAACCAGCAATACAATGAAGTTTTATACAACATTACCAAGCAGGAGTTATCCGAAGAATGCAAGGCTATCTAATACCAAAAAAGCAATGCTATATATCATATTGATATAATTAAAATTAAAATCACAAGGTTATCTCAGTAGACACAGAGAAAGCATCTGACAAAATTCAATGCCCATTCATAAAATGCTCATAAAAATGTTCAACAAACTAGGAATAGGAGGGAACTTTTTTTAACCTGATGAAGGGCATTATTTAAAACTCTACAGCTGATATCATACTTAATGTTGAAAGAGTGAATTATTTCCCTCTAAGATCAGAAGCAAGAAATGTCCTTTATCAAGGAAGGACATTCTTGTCACTTCTACTGTACATTATAACAAAGGTTCTAGTTTGGGTAACAACAACAACAAAAATGAAAGGCATCTATATTGGAAAGGAAGAATCAAAATCATCTTGTCTCACAGATGACATGATTTTGTATACACACACACACACACACACACACACACACACACTATCAGAAGTAATAAATTCAGCAACATTGTAAGATCAATATACAAAAACAACTGTCTTTCTGTGCACTCCCAATAAACAAAATGACATGATATTGGGAAATCCATTCCATTCACAAAAGCACCAAAAATGCTTAACAATAAGAAGAATCAATTTAACAAACCAAGTGTAAGACTTGTACACAGAAAACTACAAAACATTGTTGAAAAAATAAACAAAACAAATGGAAAGACATGCTCATGGGTTGTGAAGGTGATAGTGCTCTTGAAATTGATATACAGATTCAACAAAGACCTTATCAAAATCCTAGCTAGCTTGTTTGCAGAAATTCATAATCTGATTCTAAAATTCATAAGGAAATGCAAGAGGACCAGAATAGTCATAATAATCTTTAAAATGAAGAATAAATTTGGGAGACTCACAATTTAAAACTTTCTATAAAGTTACAGAATTCAAGAAAGCATGGTACTGATGTGAGGACAGACACACACACACATTTATATTTATAAATTAATATTTATATTTTAATGTATACATGAATATATATAAATGTATACATGAATTCATATATATATTCATGTATACATTTATATGTATATATGTATATGGCATACATATGTATATACATATATGACATTCATATATATACATATATATTCATGTATACATTTATACATATATGAATAGAATTGAGAGTAGACAATTAAACTGAGATATCTATGGTAAACTTAATTTCAATAGGAAAGCTACAACACCCAATGTGAGAAAAAGCAGTCTTTTGAACAAGTGGTGCTTGAACAACTAGATATTCACATATTCACATATAAAGAAATAAATTGGGACCCCTACCTCACCATATACAAAACAATTAACTCAAATGCATTATACACAAAAATGAAATAGTTAAAATTATAAAATTCTTAGAAGAAAGGTTAAAAATAAATCCCCATAAACCTGGGTTAGGTAAAGTTTCCTTAGAAATGACACCAAAAGCACAAGTGACAAAAGAAAAAATAGATAACATGGACTTCATAAAAATTAAGGACTTTCATGTACTGAAAGACAGCATCAAGAAAATGAAAAAAATCCACTGAATAGTTAACATGAATGTAAAACGCATATCTGATAAATTATTTGTATCTAGAATATAGAAAGTACTCTCATTAGTCAATAATAAAAAGAATAACTCAATTAATAAGTAAGCAAAGAATTTAGATAGATATTTCTGAAGATAAGATACACAAATGGGGAGAGAAGCAAGATGGCAGAGGAGTAGGAGGTTGAGATAGAGTTGGATCCCAGAAGTTCAGCTAGATAACTAGTTATCAAACCATTCTAAAAGCCAGCATACTCAACAGGAGAGAGAAGAGAGGAAAAACAGCAATTCTAGGAGCAGAAAATCGACCACTTTCTGAAAGGTAGGACATGTGGAAAAGTGAATCCAAAGCACAGGAAGAGAGACCGCAGGGGGAGGGGCCGGCTCCCTGCAGCCGCAGAGCCGCAGAGCACAAAATCGGAACTTTTAGAGTTTGCTCCACTGAGGGACATAGCTCCAGAGGCTAAGCGGCAGGTTTAGCCCTCGCAGGAACAGTGTGGTTTCAGGACCCGTGAGGTTACAAAGGGACCGGGGGTGTCTAAGTGCAGCAGAGCTCCCAGGTATCGCGACGGAGAAGCCGGTGGCAGAGAAGGAGCTGCACAGTGCGATATCAGTTTGGGCTTACCTTACACCGTGATCCGAGGCACAATCCAGCTACGGCTCTTCCAGCAGGGACCCTGCAGGAGGTGACTCCGCAGAGACCCCCTCCTTCCTCCTCCGGGAGGAGTGGCACTGGAGCGCGCAGCAGGAGTCGGCTGGGTTTGGAGACTCCAGATAGGCGGCACCAGAGATAGAGGCGCTCTGCCACGGCGGCTGAGCTCGGAGCTTGGGCAGGGACCAGGGAGATGGGAGTGATTGACTGCTTTCCTCTGAGGGTGCGCTGAGGAACGGGCCCGAGCACTCAGCTCCTCCAGCAGGAGATTGGGAGGCCGCCATTTGTATTCCCGGCCTCCAGGGCGATACGGAAAGCGCTCAGGGAACAAAGACTCCTGATAGCGAACCTGAGCGAATTGCTTGGCCCATCCCCTGGCAAGGGCGGGGCAACTCCGCCTCGGGCAAAGACACTTGAGAATCATGGCAACAGGCCCCTCCCCCAGAAGATCAGCGAGAATATCCAGCCAAGACCAAGGTTATCAATCAGTGAAAACTGTGGAACTCCAGAGTATTTTTCTCTCTCATTTATTCTTATCTCGATAAAATGACAAGGCGGAAAAACTCACCACAAAAAAAAAAAAAAAGAACAAGAGGCAGTACCGATGGCTAGAGATCTAATTAATAAGGGACAGATTATCTAAGCAGAAAATCAGTAAGAAACAATGGCTCTGAATGACACGCTGGGCCAGAGGGACTGAGAGTCAATTATCTTATGGTCTCAATTACGTGTGGACCATAAGGAAAAACATGGAGGGCATTGTGAGAAGGAAAGGATGGGTGAATGGGGGGAAATTGGAGGGGGCGATGACCCATGAGAGACTGTGGACTCTGAGCAACAAACTGAGGGTTTTGGAGGGGAGAGGATGGGGGGTTGGGTGAGCCTGGTGGTGGGTATTGAGGAAGGCACGTATTGCATGGAGCACTGGGTGCGGTGCATGAACAATTAATCTTGTAACACTGAAAAAATAAAATAAATGTATTTGGGGAAAAAAAAAAGAAAGACTCCATACACGAGAATTTTCTGGATAAAATGTCCCATTAAAATAGAAATAAATCACCTTTTACAGATGTCCAATGCAAAAAAAAAAAAAAAATAGGTATATTCAGAACATTTCACTCTAAAGCAGCCAAATATACATTATTTTCAAGTGCACATGGGAGATCCTCCAGAATAGACTGAAGACTAGTACACAAATGAAGCCTCAACAAATATAAAAATATTGAGATCATATCATGAATATTTTCTGACCATAATGCTATGAAACTTGAAGTCAACCACAAGAAAAAATTTGGAAAGACCACAAATACATGGAGGTTACATTAAATGCTACTAAACTATGAATGGGTCAACCAGGAAGTCAAAGAAGAAATAAAAAATTACAGGGAAACAAATGAAAATGAAAACAAATGATACAGAAACAAAAACACTAGTAGAAAATATCAATGAAATTAGGAGCTGGTTCTTTGAAAGAATTAATAAAATTAATAACCCCTTGGACAAATTTTTCAAAAAGAAAAGAGAAAGGACACAAAATCACAAATGAGAGAGGGGAAACAACCATGAACACTACATGAAAAACTAATGATATACCATATGTTGGCTAATTGAATTTAAATTAAAAAAAAACACCAACTACACAGAAATGTAAATAATTATAAGACAATTTTATGAGAAACCATATGCCATTAAACTGGACAAAGTGAAAGAAATGGATAAATTCCTAGAAATATATAAATTATCAAAAGGGAAACAGGAAGAAATAGAAACTTGAACAGACTGACAATGAGTAAAAAGAGATTGAATCAGTAATCAAAAAATCTCCAAACAAATAAAATCCCAGGGCCAGATGGCTTCAAAGGAGATTTCTATCAAACATTTAAAGAACAGTTAATATCTAGTCTTCTCAAACTATTTCAAAAAATAGAAATAGAAGGAAAACCCAAATCCATTCTATGAGGACAGCATTGCCCTGATACCAAAACCAAAGACTCCACTAAAAGAGAGACTACAAGCCAATATCCCTGATGAGCATGAATGCAAAAATTCTTAATAAAATGCTTACAAATCTAATCCAACAGTAAATTAAAAGAACCACTCACCACAATGAAGGGGGATTTCTTTTTTTTTTTTTTTTTTTAAGATTTTATTTATTTATTTATTTGTTTATTTATTTATTTATTTATTTATTTAACAGAGAGAGAACACAAGCAGGCAGAGAGGCAAGCAGAGGCAGAGAGAGGAGCAGGCTCTCTGTCGAGCAAGGAGCCCGATGCGGGACTTTATCCCAGGATGCCGGGATCATGACCTGAGCCAAAGGCAGCTGCTCAACCAACTGAGCCACCCAGGCGTCCCTGAAGGGGGATTTCTTTCTGGGCTGCAAGGGTGGTTCAATATTCATAAAGCAATCAACATAATACACCATATAAATAAATAAAAGGATAAAAACCATATGATCCTTTCAATAGATGCAGAAAAAGCATTTGACAGAGTACAACATCCATTCATGATAAAAATCCTAAGCAAAGCAGGGTTAGAGAGAACATACCACAACATAATAAAGGCCATATACCAAAAAACCCCACAGTTAATATCATCCTCAATGGAGAAACACTGAGAGATTTCCCCCTAAGGTCGGGAACACAACAGGGATGTCCACTCTCATTACTTGTTATTAAACATAGTACTGGAAGTCCTAGCCTCAGCAAATAGACAACAAGAAGAATTAAAAGGCATCCAAATTGGCAAGGAAGAAGTCAAACTTTTCTAGAGATGACATGATACTTACAGATGACATGATACTCTGTATAGAAAATCCAAAAGCCTCTACCAAAAAAAAAGCTAGAAGTGATACAGGAATTCAGCAAAGTCACAGGATATAAAATCAATGTACAGAAATCTGTTGCTTTTCTATACACTAATAATGAAGTAGCAGAAAGAGAAATCAAGGAATTGATCCCATTTATAATGTCACCAAAAACCACAAGGTACCTAGGAATAAACCTAACCAAAGAGGTAAATGATCTGTACTCTGAAAACTATAGAACACTTAGGAAAGAAATTGGGGAAGAAACAGAAATGGAAAAATATTCCATCCTCATGGACTGGAAGAATAAATATTGGTAAAACGTCTTTAATATCAAAAGCAAACGTCTTTAGTATCAAAAGCAATCACTAACAAAACACCAGTATTTTGCACAGAGCTGGAACAAACAATTCTAAAATTTGTATGGAACCAGAAAAGATCCCAAATACCAGAGTAATGTTATAAAAGCAAAGCAAAGCTGGAGGGATCACAATTCTGGACTTTAAGCTGTATTACAAAGCTGTAATCAATAAGACAGCATGGTACTGGCACAAAAACAGACAGATAGATTAATAGAACAGAATAGAGAACCCTGAAAGAGACCCTCAACTCATCTTCAACAAAGCAGGTAAGAATATCCAATGGGAAAAAGACAGTCTCTTCAACAAATGGTGTTGGGAAAATTGAACAGCCACATGCAAAAGAATGAAACTGGACCACTTTCTTACACTATACACAAAAGTACATTTAAAATGGATGAAAGACCTAAATGTGAGTGAGGAATCCATCAAAATCCGAGAGAACACATGCAGCAATCTCTTTGGCCTAGACCACAGCAACTTCTTACTAGACACGTCTTCACAAGCAAGGAAATGAAAGCAAAAAACCACTGGGACTTCATCAAGACAAAAAGCTTCACACAGCAAAAGAAACAATCAACAAAGCTAAAAGGCAACATACAAAATGGGAGAAGATATTTGTAAATGACATACCAGATAAAGGGCTAGTATTCAATGAAACTTGGAACACTGAAAAAACAAAATAAAATAAAATAAAGTAAAATATAAAAATGAAGTGAGCCTAACCTGCAACAACAACAACAACAAAATTACAAAATTCAACACCTGAAAAAACAAAAAATCCAGTCAAGAAACAGGCAGAAGATATGAATAGACATTTCTCCGAACAAGACATACAAATGGACAACAGACAAATGAAAAAAATGCTCAACATCACTAATCATCACAGAAATACAAATGAAAACCATAATGAGATATCACCTCACACTGGTCAGAACGGCTAAAATTAAGAATTCAGGAAACAAGAGATGTTGGTGAGGATGCAAAGAAAGGGGAACCCTGTCACTCAGTTTGTGAGGATGCAAACTGGTATAACCACTAAGGGAAACAGTATGGAGGCTCCTCAAAAACTTAAAAATAGAACTACCCAATGACCCAGCAATTGCACTAGCACGTATTTATCCAAAGCAAACAAAAATAGTGATTCAAAGCGGCACATGCACCCTGATATTTATAGCAGCATTATCAACAGCAAAATCATGGAAAGAGGCCAGATGTCCATCAATGATGGATAAAGAAGATGTGGTGTACACACACACACACACACACGCAGAATGGAATATTACTCAGCTATAAAAAGAATTAAAACTTGCCATTTGTGACAACATGGGTAGAGCAGGAGAATATTATGCCAAGCGAAATAAGTCAGCCAAAGACAAATACCGTATGATTTCACTCATATGTATAATTTAAGAAACAAAACAGATGAACACTGGTGAGGTTGGGGGGAGAGAGAGAGAGAGGCATACCAGGAAACAGACTCTTGAGTCCAGAGAACAAACTGAGGGTTGCTAGAAGGAGGTTGGTGGGAGATGGGTTAAGTAGGTGATGTGTACTATGGAGGGCACTTGCCATGATGAGCACCCAGTATTGTATGTGAGTGATGAATCACTAAATTATACACCTGAAACTAATATTACACTGTATGTAAACTAGCTGGAATTTAAATAAAACCTTGGAGAAAAAAAATCACTTGGCCATGTCTACCTTTACATAATAAAGATTTATTTCTGAACCTTCCATTCTATTTACAGGTCTGTAAGTCTACATTTATGCCAACCCACACTGTTTTGGTTCCCGCAAATTTGTAGTAAGTTTTATAATCAGGAAGTGTGAGTCCTCAAGCTTTTTCATTTTTCAGGATTCTTTTGATTATGCAGGGTGAAGAGATTCCACATGAATTGTAGGATACATTTTTCTATTTCTGAAAAAAAGTCATTGCAGTTTTGATAAGGATTGCATTGAATCTGTAGATAACTTTGTGTAGTACTGACATTTTAACAATATTAAGTCTTCCAACCCAAGAACACAGCACATGTTTCCATTTATTAATGTTTCCTTTCATTTCTTTCAGCAGTGTTTTGTAGTTTTCATTGTACAAGTTGTCCACCACCTTGGTTAATTCCCAAATTTTTTATTCTTTTTCATGCTATTTTAAATAAAATTGTTTTAATTTCCTTTTCAGATTATTCACTGTTGGCATATTTTTTAAAGGTGTGGGATGGGTAGAGGGTGAGAGAGAGAGAGAGAGAGAAAGAGAATCCCAAGTAGACTCCCGCTGAGCATGGTACCCAACCCAGGGCTTGATCTCACAATCCTGAGATCATGACCTGAGCTGAAATCAAGAGTCAGACACTTAACTGACTAAGCCATCCAGGTGCCCATACGTTGACTGATTTTTATATATTGAACCATTTTTGCATTCCAGGAATAAATTTTAATACTCAGGTTGTCTAATCATTCAAATATGCTGCCAAATTCTGCTTCTTTATATTTTGTTGAGAATTTTTGCATTGATGTTCATAATGGATATTGGTTAATAGTTTTCTTGTAGTTTCTTTGATATAAAGGTAATGCTGGCCTTTGGAGTAAGTTAGAAAATGTACCCTTCACTTTTTGGAAGTCTGAGAAGGATTGGCATTAGATTTTCTTTAAGTGCTTGGCAGAATTCACCATGAATCCATCAGATCCCGGGGTATTCTTTTTTGAAAATGTTATTACTGATACACTCTCCTTAGGATTTTTGGTTTATTCAGATTTTCTATTTCTTCATGACTTAGTTTTGGTGCATTCTGAATTCCTAGGAACTTGTTCATTTTATATAGGTTATTCAATTGTTGGCAAACAATTATTCATAGTACTCACAACCCTGTGTATTTCTCCCATCCAAGTACTAACTGGGCCCTACCCTGCTTAGCTTCTGAGATCAGGAGCATTTAGGGTGGTATGGCTATAGACTCGATCCTATTTATTTCTGTAGAATCAATTGGAATGTTCCCACTTCCATTTTTTATTTTAGTAATTTGAATCTTCTCCCCTTTTTCTTAGTTCATCTAGGTAATGGCTTATTAATTTTGCATACTTTCAAAGCACCAACTTTCTTTTTTAATTGATTTTCTCTATTACCTTCCCATTTTGCTAATCTCCTCTAATCTCTATTATATCCTTCTTTCTGTTACTTTTTTGGGTTTGATTTTCTTTTTCTAATTCATTAAATTATAAATTAGGTTGTTGAAATACTTTGTAATAATGTACTTTATTACATTTTATAATGTAAGCATTTATAACTATAAATTTCCCCCTTAGCACTTCTTTTCCTGTTTCCCTTAAGTTTTGGGGTTTTTTCTTTGTTTTCATTCATCCCTACATTTTTCTAACTGTCCTTGTGATTTCTTCTTTGACCCATTTTTAAAGATTATGCTGTTAAATTTCCAGAAATTTGTAAATTTTCTAGTTTTCCTTCTGTTATTAATTCCTTATGTCATCCCATTGTGGTAAAAGAAGATATTCTGCATGACGCCAGTCTGTGGTATTTTGTTATGGAAGCCCTAACAAAATTATACAGATTTTAATCCTAAAAAGTGGGATGTTGCTATAACAAATAACTAAAGAAGTGGCTTTGGAACTAATTAATGACTAGAGGCTGGAAGAACTTTGAAGTGCATGTTAGAAAAAGCCTACACTGTTTTGAAGACACAACTGGCCGTTATATGGATCTTAAAGGTGCTCTAAGGAGGCCTCCAAAAGAAATGAGAAATGTGTTGTGCACTGAAGAAAAGGTGATCCTTGTTAAAAAGTGACAAAGAACTTGCCTGGATTGTTTTCTAGTGTTTTGTGGAAGGTAGAATTTGTAAGTGATGAAATATTTAACTGAGGAGATCTCTCTCTCTCTCTCTCT